>PVHY01016542.1:6037-33628 GCA_004024945.1 Uropsilus gracilis
GGCGGCCACAGGGCAGTAAGGAGACAGACAGACATGAGGCCTCCGATAGACTGGGAGCACAGCACAGTCTCAGCACCGCGTCCTGCCTCTCCTTTTTTGAAATTACTCTTTGTTGTTTACATATTTGTGCATATAAGTATACGTATATGTATGAATGGATAGATATATAATATATATTACATCATCTCATTCCCTGGGGTTCTCCCTCCCCCCACCCCGTTCCTAGCAGCCTGCCCCAGTTCCACTGTCAGCTTATTTGGGGTTTTTCTTGGCCTTTTGTTTATTATTCCTAGATCCCATCTGTAGGTGAGATCATCTGGTTTCTGGCTTTTTCTTTTTGACTTATTTCTGCTAACATGATTCCCTCTAGATCCATCCATGTTATCCTAAATGCCTCCTACTTGTCAATTTTGATTGATGAATGATATTCCATTGTGTCCATATACCACCTCTTTTTCAGCCATTCTTCAGTTTGGGAGCATTTGGGTTGTTTCCATGGCTTGGCAATTGTAAATAGTGCTGTGAAAAACATCTGTGTGCAGGTGTCTTTTTGAATTCGAGTCCTTGTTACCTGGGGGCAGATTCCCAGAAGTGGGATTCGAATGGTAGCTCCGTTTTCAGGAGTTTGAGGGGCCTCCACACAGCCTGCCATCGTGGCTGGACCAGTCTGCCCTCCCACCAGCAGTGCAAGAGAGTTCCTTTCTCTCCACATCTGCACCAACACTTGTTACTACCCGTTTTTTGGATACGGGCCATTCTCACTGGTGTAAGATGGCATCTTTCTCGGGTCTTTTAAAAACGGACATCCACAGCCTTTCCCCCTGCAATCTGGCAAATCTGGGCCAGAGAGGGCAGGGGGGGGGACTCAGAGAGGATGCAGCAGGCTCTGTTCGGCTAGTGGACTCGTGTCCTTGGAGACAGTAGAGATGTCCACAAACACTTAAGTGCCTGCCACGGGCCAGGCTGCTGTGGATGCAGAGAGAACAGCGTGAAGTTTGTGCATTTCTGCATTCTACTTATTTCAAAAACATTGTTTTGTTCAACATTTTTTAATGAAAAAGCTGAAGCTACAAACCCCCGTGGGCCTGGGCACCCCCAGCTCTCCCTAACTGCTATGCAGAGCCTGGATGGAAGCTGGCCAAGGCCAGTATCTCTGCTTCCAGCTCCACGTCTCCTCTCACTGGAGTCTTCAGGGACCAAATCCTGCGAGGAGCTGGCACCCAGGAGGTGATGTTTTCACTGGAGGTTCCAGACTCGAGGCGGATCAGCACCCGGAAGCCACACAGTCAATGTGGCTGGTGTGCAGTGTGAGGAAAAAGAAATGAGACGGGAGCCAGAGTGAGGAGCGGGAGGAGGGGCTGTTTCAGCTTGAGCCGTAAGGACTCTCTGAGTAGGTGACATTCGGGGGGAAATCTCCACAAAGGGGATAAGTGAGTGAAGCAAATATTTGAAGACAGAATTCCAGCAGGAGGGGAGAGCTTGGGGGAGTGAGTTTTGGGCATTGGAGGTGAAGGCAGAGTGGGGCCTGGGAAAGGGGCAGGGGGGAAGAGATCTCAGGGAGACCAGTTCAGGAGTTTGGATTTTATTCTAGGAGCAATAGGGAGCCATGGAGGACTCTTGAGCACAAGAGTGTCTGAACTTTGTTCGGGGTGAGGGAGGGATATGGAATGCACACATCTTAAGTATCGAGCTGGAGGCTTTGCCAGATACACACCTGCTAGTGACCACCCAGCTCAAACACAGAACATTTTTGACCACAGAGGCTCTGTCTAGGAACAGCATGCCTGGACGTGAGTGGTGGCTGTGCTGATTTTTATCACCATCCTACAACTTTGTCTGCTTGTAAATCCACGTAGAGACCACAGAGTGTTGGCTTTTCTACTGGCTCCTGTGGGCCACGCATGGTGTCTGGAAGATGCATCCATGCCAGTATTTGTTGGAGTTTGTCTTTCATCAGCGTCACTGTGTGTGAATAGACCATGTGTTCTTTATCCACGTTCTGTCCGTGGGTGATTGGACTGTGGGCAGGTTTTGACTATTACCATTTAAGATGCTGCAAACATCCTCATCTGTGTCTTAGAACACAAGCACTTTCATCTGGGGGACCCACTTAAGAGCAGAATTCTTGAGCCAGAAGGTAAAAGAATGTTTCTCTTGAGTAGATCTGTGAATTTTCCAAAGTGGTGGTACCATTTCTCCCAACTTTCCTCAGCGACAAGCCACATATCTCACAGTTCACTCACTCAGTGACTTTTAGTGGATTCAGAGTTGTGCAACCATGGCGTTAATCAGTTCTAGAACATTCTCACCAACCCTCAAAGAAACCCTGTCTGCCAAAGCCATCATCTTACAGTACCCCATCCTCTCCCAGTCCTTGGCAACTCGTCTATAAAGTTGCTTATTCTGGATATTTCTTATGCACAGAATCTTCTGCACATGATCTCTTGTGACTCTGTTCACTTAGCAGAATGTTTTCAAGATTTATATCCATCTCGACCCGCGTTAGAATGCCAATAGCCTGGATTTAACATGTGCTGTTGATCCAGCCATTGGTGGAGTTGTCTGCTTTTGGCCGTTGTGAATGGTGCTGGTCTGTATGTAGAAGTAGGTTCGCACTTCTCTTGGGTGGTGGGATTGCTGGGTCCTGGATCATTGTTTCGCTGCAGGGTTGGGGGGTGCTGTTCTGACAAGCTGTGATTCAGGTTGGGGAAGCTCTCCCCAGCTGCTATGCGGAGCCTGGATGGAAGCTGGCCAAGGGCAGGAGCAGGAAGGCCAATGGCAAGGTGGCATCCTTAGCCAGGCAGGGGTGGTGGTGGCTGGGTCAGCAGGAGGCGGGGAACAGGGGGAATCTATGTTGTTGTTGTTAAGAAATAAATTACTGTTTATCGAGGTAAGGGCCATAATGGAGCTGTAATGAAAGTCCTTTATTGAATCAAAAGTCTTGCGAAATAACTGAGTGGACCGTCTGTTCATTACAGAGACTGGAGACTATTTGATAAAGAAATAAATGGAGAAAAGATACGTAGTCGGGGCCTCTGAGAGCAGGACTCAAAGCTGTCTTTCCCCAGGGACTTTCCCTATTTGTCATTTGAAATAAAAGAGAAGTCAGATCTTTAAACATTGTTTTACTCATTTTTTTGATCACCCCTCCCCTTCCCTACCTGTTTTTATTTACCTGTTTATTTTTTTTAATTTCTGCAAATATTTCTTTCTTTTTTTTATTAAATGATGCATTTATATTTAAGTTTCTCATTTTTGTAATCCCCGGGGTTCACCCACTGCCTTCCCTCCCTGACTCTTCCCACCCTCTCCTGCGCCCCCCCCATCATGTATTTATTTATCTGTTTATTTATTTAACTTATTTTTGGATGAATTCTCTTTGTAAGGAAACAGATCACCTACATTTTCCTAAGATGAGCCAGAGGGATTTTCTGGGTCAAGACTATTCATCAAACAAGCAAATAAAAATCTCTGGTTGACCCCAAGATGGGGTCATAAGACCCCGAGAGGTGGTTATGTTTGAGGTTGTTGTTGTTATCCCCCCCCCCCCGGCCCAGTCAAGGTCAAGTTGGCAGTCAAAGACTCAGCTGCCATATTCCAGTGGAGAGATCCAGGACTGGGGTGAAGAATGTTGACCCTCTCCCTGTGGACTCTGTGGCATGAGACCACAGGTTAAGGAGGGGAGTGCATCACGCTGGCCCACTTCCGCCACCAAGCAGCATTATCTTCTTCTGGGGTCCTGGGCTCCCCAAGTGGAAAGTAGAGATGTTGGAGGCAGCCCTCTTCCATCTCTGTGGCCCCCGGGGACACAGCATTGAATAGCACTTGGGGAAGGAGGAGTGGCGAGACTGCTTATGTCATGTCTCTTGGCTTATGTTTTCCAGAACCGCTGCACCTCCACCATGACAGACACCGTCTTCAGCAACAGCTCGAGCCGCTGGATGTACCCCAGCAACCGACCCCTTCAGTCAAAGTAAGTGTCCAGGTCTTCCTGGGAGTGGCAGGCTGGGGGTCAGAGGGGACCTGCCAATCCTGGCCTTGGAGGAGGAAAGGAGCCACAAGAAAAGATACAGGAGTTCGTTCCTTCTTGCGTTGGGGGGAAAGCAGGCATGAGGCGTTTCTCTCTTGCTTTCACTCCTCCATGAAGTGAGAATCACAGGTTCAGTGCCGAGCTCTCTGACCCACAGGATCGGTGGCCTGGTGCTTGGAAAGAGCGCCAGCCTGGCGCCCAGCCTCAGACTGAGCTCTGTTTCTAGGTCTAAGCCACCTCACTCTGTGATCACAGGCACGTCTCTTCCCCTTGTTGGGCCTCAGCTCCCTGTCAGATAAGGATGTGGGACTTGCTCTGAAGTTGCGAATTGGCAGGCCACCAACGGACCCTGACTTAGAGAAGTCTGCTTTTTATTTTTGGACGGATCGTTAGAGTCAGGGAATTGCACATTAATGTTTCAACAGCTGACATGTCTTTCAAAAGTCTGAATACCTGATGACACGGGACCAGAATTTCACCATGTCCACCTTTCAGCAGCAGCCAAATAACAGCTAGTAATTTTAGATTGGCAGGTGGTCTCTAGTTTATCACAGTCCTCACCCTTCCCTGTTGCGTTTCCAATCTGGCCTAGTTTTAGTACCTACTCCACCCCGTTGCCATCCATGGAATAGATTACTTGCAAGTTTCTTTAACTGGAACTGTCTGTGAATTTCATGTTGGGTACTATTTGAGAGTCAGTTTCAGAGTTTAAATTCTAGGTAAAAAAGAACAGCTGATAATCTGGTAATTTTGGTGAAGGAATAAATGCAGGTGTAGTTATTCGCCAGTGGTTGTGACTTGCTGGAGGCATCTGAAGAGGGCCTTGAGCAGAGAACCTTCTTTGCTGGAGACCAGCTTTTCCACCTTCATCATTTATCTTGTCTATGAAATGTCAAGTGTTGTTCTTACTAAATTGCTTGCCAAACGAAAACACCTTTATTTAACAAGGACATTTGAGACCGCAAGAGGATGTCGGTGGATAATCAGTTCAGCTTCCCATGAGCAAAGACAACTGTAAAGATAAATATAATGAAAAGAAACACTATTAAGTTCCAACTATGCCACCTCCCCAGGGCTCTGTGCTGTTTTGCCCTCCTTTTCTTCAAAAGGGAACTTAACACCTGAAGCACAGGTATAAAGGCCAATCAACACCAATGGTGATGTTCTCTTGAAGTAACCATAAGGGTAAAAAAGGAGACAGAAGAAGGGAAAATCTGTCTTTGTCATTATTTGTCAATATTGTGTTCCTGCATACTATCTCATTGTATCTACTTTTACTCTTGCTATATTATTCTGACATATGCTCTGCTTGCTTGGAATGTTATTTTCCTCATGAATATAAACCTTCACTTCTTTTTTGAATTTCTTTTTTCTTTTTTTGCATTTTACATATACATATATTTTTTTATCAATATGTGCCCCAAGGTTCTCCCACCATCTTATTACCTGTGATTCTTGATCTCGTGCTTATCCCTTCCCTGATTTCACCCTTTCTCCCTCTCCCTCCCTGGCCCTTTGCTTTAGTTCTGTTGTCAGTTTGCTAGTTTTAACTTTTTCTTTATTTCTTTTTCTTTCTGGTTTATTTCCACCAGCATGATTCCTTCCAACTCCATCCAGATTGCCACAAATGACATGAGCTAGTCTTTTTTGATTGCTGAATAATATTCTGTTGTGTAAATACACCACAACTTTCTGATTCACTCATTTTTTTGCAGGCATCTGGATACATTCTTATCTAATATTAATAATTACATAGGAATTTCCCACAATGTCACATTCCAATTATTCTACAAACTTCAATATGTGCTACTTTCAGTCTCTGTCATTTCTGTGTATTACAAATGTTCTCTCATTTCTTCTTTGAATCTGAGAGCTGTTTAGAAATACCTTTAAAACTTTCCAAATGCTTGAGCAGTTCTCATTTATGATTATTTTTTGTTGTTAATTGCACCATGGATAGAGGACAGGGTTCTTTGGATTGTATTGAGTCCGTTCAAGACTTTAGCTCCCTTTGTCAAGGCCACAAGGAAAATGTGCGTCCTCTAATGATTACAGGTCAGGTTATTCAGACGTAGTGCAGCAAGTATACTAACGATGTCCACAAGGAGTTTAGCCAAGATCACAAATGAACTTTCATGTACCAGTTTGAAAAAAATTCAAGCTTTATCACTTCTTAGCTACTTTGCTATGTTTTCCTGCCCTCTGCATTTTGAACGTCTGTCCCAGTCTGAAATATGACATATGGCAGACTTCTGTTTCTCCAGTTCTGTATCCAGTGGTGTTGTGTAATCTTCCCATCCTCATCACCAGTTGCAGTGTAATCAATCTTCTTGTTGCCAAATTGTCAGGGCAGGCATCAGCCTCATCCATCTGCATAGATTCTTTATTGGTTCTAGCAGTTACACAAACACACTAGGCAGACTAGGGCATGGTCATGTCTTAGGGGGGGGCTGAGGGGAAGGTGATCCCCCAGTCTCCCAGGAATCTTCATGATCTGGGCTCTCTCTCTGGCATTATCTCCTGCTCTCTGATGCCCTCTGTGCTCCTTTATTCCCTCTCTCCTAAGCCCAGGTGTGCACACTCACACTTGCACACACCCACTGCACACAATCATGGGGAGGCCTCAGCATCCCAGGGGCTTGTTCCACAGGCCAGTGGAGGAAAAAGCCTGACTCACTCACCCCGCAAGTGGCCTCCTGTGGGAGCTTGGGCTCAGCACTGTGAGCTCTTCATGTGCAGGTGCATTTGTTAAGCAGTCACTTGCAGACCCAGGATCAAGTCTTCCACCACCTCAGTCTGCAGCTCATCACTGTTGCCCATCAGCTCTTCACCCATAGTCATGGTTTGCTTTGACCTGTGGTCATTTTTATTGGGATCTCAGTCCGGGCTCCATCTTGGGGGTATTTTTCTTCAGAGATTTGCATTTGCTCTACCAGGAGTCGGAGGTCTGCCCTCCCAGGACCACGAGTTCTCTTGAGGGTCCTGGCTCTGTGTGTGGGGGTGGGTGGGTGTCTTGGACTCAGTTTCTGTACCCTGTTAGGAGCTGAAGGTCAGCCTCTGGAGCACAGTGCTGGCATGTGTATTGATTTACTGCTCATAGTACCTGGGCTTTTCGCTGTACTTTTTAAAAGCAATTGCCTTATACATGGCTGGAGCTAGAAGGAGTCACGCCAGCAGAAATAAACCTGAAAGAAAAAGAGAAATACTGGAGGGTCTCACTTCTAGATGGGATACAGGGAAAACAAAAGACAAGAAAAAATTAAAACTAACAAACTAAGAGCAGAACGAGTACATACAGCTAAGAAGGGGGAAGGGGAGGGGGAGGGAGAAATCAGGGAAGGGATGGGTATAAGAGATCAAGATGACAGTTCATGGGTGACTAGGTGGTAGGAGAACCTTGGGGGTATACAATGATGTTAAGTATTATATATGTATGTATGTGCAGTTGATAAAAACATAAATTAAAAACAAAAACATTGCCTTATAATGGTGTAATATGCCTTCAATAGTCCCCACTAGAGTATAGCTGGATCATTTTAATATCTATATATAGCATGTATGTACATATACACACTATGTAAAAATATCTAGTGTACATGTATCTGTATAGATTTATAGATGTTTATATTTATATGTCTAAAATAAATATTTGGTTCATCTACCCTTCAGAATATTCCATCAGCCGAAAAAGTGTGTTTCTGTTAAGTAAACAGGGTGGATGGGGTAAAAGACATATTAGATAAGTCTTCCTATCTGTCAGCCTGTCTGTCTATCTCCATCTCTATATACTATTCCCTTCTGTATTCACTCCCTCCTGCTCCTTTTCACCCCCACTAGTAATTGTCCCTAATTGCTGGTCTTCTTCCTGTATATCAACTATACTATAAACAAATAAGTATTATAAATTGGTTTGCATTTTTCAGCCTCCTTCCATCATCTTGTTTTGCATATCAGTAGCTTGTTCCTTTTTATTATTGAATAGTACTTCCTTGTATGGATATACCACAATTTGTTTATCCATTCAGCTCTTTGGGTTGTTTCTTGTTTGACTAGTTCACATAAAACTTTCTTCAGATGTGCCCTCATTTCTCTTGGGTAAATACTAGGAGCAGAGTAAATACTACAGTAAATACTGAACCTAAATACATAGGTTTTGTCCTAGATGAGGTGTGTGTTTGACCTGATGAGAAACTTCCAGACTTTTCCAAATGAGTTGTCCCCTTTTAAATTCTCACTTAAAGTGGACTAGAGCACCTCACCAGCACTTGGTGTGATCCATCTTTCTCATTTGAGCTGTCCTGTTGTGTGCATGCTGATATTCCTGTGTGGTTTTGCTTTGCAACCACTAATGACATGGAATATCTTCTTGTGTCCCTTTGCTACGCATGCAGACTCTGTTGAAATGTCTTGTCAAGACTAGTGACTGTCTAAAAATCAGGTCATTTATCTTCTTAATAAATTTTAGCAGTTTTTAAAGCATTCATGGAAATCTTTTATTGGATACACATTCTATTTATTTTTTTATAATATTACTTTTTAATTGATTGTACACATATATACACATATGTATTTTACATCATTGTCTACCCCAAGTTCTCCCACCACCTTATCACCTGTGAACCATCTTAATCTCTTGTGTCCATCCCTCCCTGATATTACCCTCTACCCCCTCTTGCTCTCTGCTTCAGTTCTGTTGGCATTTAAAATTTTTCTTGTCCATTTGTTTGTTTGTTTTCCCTGTATCCCTCATATAAGTGAGGTCATCCAATATTTTTCTTTTCTTTCTGACTTATTTCTGCTAACCTGATTCCTTCTAGTTCCATCCATGTTGCTGCAAATGACTTAAGTTTGTCTTTTTTGATTGATGAATAATGTTCCATTGTGTACATAAACCACAACTTTCTGACCCATTCTTCTTTTTTGGGGCATTTGGGTTGTTTCCATATTCTGGCTATTGTTAATAGTGCTGCAATAAACATCCAAGTACAGATGGTTGAACACACATTTTGCAACTATTTTCTTGGTCGATGCTTCACCTTTTCTTTTCCACAAGAGGAAAATTTTTATTGACAAAGTGTATTTTATTTGTCTTGAAGTGAATTCCCTTACTTTCTAGCAATCCCAGTGCTGCATTCAAAAGGTTTGCTCTAATTTATCTCAGACCTAATTATATATGAACAAAAAATCTTTCTGACCTCTTATCATACCCATATTCTCTGCAGCAAAAGCCCCTACTTTTTACTTTGACCTAAAACCTCCCCAGTCCTACAAGTTTTCCAGTTTCCAAGGTATGACTGGATTATTGATTTCCTTTCCAAAAGGAAACACCCTCTTTGGCAGCCTTTCCCATGATTTCCTTTTGGAGCCAAACTCATTTTGCACAGAATATTCCATCAGCCAAAAAAGTGTGTCTCTGTTAGATAAACAGTTGCCTGGAGGGTGGAGGGGGTAAAATATTTATTTTATTTAAGAAATGTCAGTTAATTTAAATCCCATCAGTCAGAGTTCACTTTAGCCCATATGAAGACAAACAATTTGCCTTACAATTAAATCAGAATTATTTCACCAGGATGGATGCAGTTTCATTAAAGGGCCTCAGGGCTCCTGTCGAACATATTTGCATTCTGTGTGCATCCAGCTGGCCTGATTGCTTCTGCAGTTTCTTCAGATATTAAAATGATTTTCCAATAAATGCTAATGGGTGAGTTAGAGCCGTCACACGGGCGGTCTGGCCTGCCGCAGTGGTGATGTGCTCATATGGATGCTTTGAATGTCTTTCCCCAGTCAATGAAGAAATCTAGTCTTAATTAACCACTGGCTAACCTGATAGACTGAGAGCTTTTGTCATTTTCAAATGCCTTCCTCTCACGGTCTCTTGAAATGAAAGGTGGTGTTCAGACACGGCTGTGGTTGCAGGTGAGGGACATGAGGGTGTCTGCATCTGGCACGGTCAGGGCAATGGCTCAGCCCTCTGTTGGAAGCAGCTGGCACGAAGAGTTGGTCTCTGAGAGAGGGCAGCAATTTTTGGCTCTGCAGTCTGCCAGCCAGAGATTGGAGGTGGAAACAGGCACAGAGTGACCCGAAGATCTCCTTACGGTTGCACACCTTGTAAATGGAGAGCTACTTTCCTTTCTAGAGTGGAAGAAGCTGCTCCCCAAAACTGGGGTACCAGTTCTACTTTGGGGGGGAATGTTGTTCTTGTTCAGGGTTCATTGCCCTTGCCTCAATGTGGTCCTGACCACCCCCCCCACCCAGTGTTTGAAACAGACACCTAGAAGGATGGTGGCCCTGTTATGGGTGCGTGACTTTTCTTGCCTGCAGGAGACCCCCGTTCAAGTGCAAAGGTGATCAGCAAATAGTTAGCAACTGTAGTTAACAGGCTGATCATGCCAATGAGAGCTACGGTGTTTACATGCCTGTATTGCTAACATAAGATCATCATGGCTAAAAAATATGGAAGTAGGTCATTGTTCTTTAAAATGAGGTGGTGGTTGCCTCCAGATGGGGTTGGTGTTGTGCTATTTCATTTCTAACGTTGTTGACTTTCCTTTCTCTCCTTTCTTTGCCTCCCGACAGTGACAAAGAACAGTGAGTATTTGATGATGCTTCTATTTTTCTACCAGCTAAATTTTATCTCATTTCCAACCAATGGTTTGTCCCCTAAAGGGAGATGGTTCAAAAAAGGAAGTTTTTATCTAACAATGAAGACATTCCAAGTTATGAAGACACACACACATCTGTCTTGAGAAACAGATTGTAACATTTAAACAAAAAACCTGCCAAAAGGGTGTCAAGTGTTCCTTGGGTCAGCCTGCGGTTTGATTCTTGTTAGGAATTTGTGGAGTTTCGGCCAGCTTATCGAACGCTCTGTGTCCTGTTGCTCTAGTGTGTTGCTGGGGGACATTGTTCTTTGAGAAAGAAAATCTTAACTCAAATAACTGCTCTCATTAATAAAAGATGGTGCTGAGCAGAAGGGACTGGAGGGCAGTAGGAGGCATGTGCTGAACAGGCGGGGTGACTTGGGGGAGGTCAGCCTGACTTCTGGGGGAATAGCTCTGACCCAGCTCCTCTTCTTGCTCATCACGTCTGCCTTTCAAATTGGGTTCATTTCCTAAATATGCGTGACCGATTGCAGTTGGGGCCCCACAAGTGAACAGTCAGACTGCAAAGCAGACCGAGTCCATTCAGAAACAAACATGTCACTTTCACCCTTCCCACAGCGGGGAGGGGGGGTGGTGGTCACCAGCACAGCCATCAGCGTGGCTGCGGGCCTCCTTGAGTCTTGGCAATTGCCTCTATAAAATGGGTATAAGGACAAACTGCCTCCTTTACCAGGGCTGATGGGGTCAAATGCAACTCCCCAGGAAAACTTTATGGACAATAACACACCAGGCAAAGTCAGAGAAAAGTGTGAGACTCAGCCTTGCCTTATCAAAGCACTGTGCATTATGTGACCATGTGTCTGGTGTGTACAAAGAGAGACTTGTGTGGTTTGTTCAGCTTTTTACACTCCATCCTCAGCCCAGGACCCTCTAAAGGTTTACTTTAACCCTGATCAACCCTGACTGGGGTGAGCTGGAGAAATTCTCCTGGCTCTATGCCTCAGTGTCTCTGTCTGTCATTCTTTAGAGAGCTACAGGCCACTGAATGTCCTTCTGTAGTTGGTGGGTCAGACTGGCCAGGTAAGACCCTCTGGTCAGCTTGTCGAAGCGCACTATTCAGAAGTGCAAGGGAGAGATGGTGAGACATTGTCAGATGATAAATATGAACTCACGAGAGACAAGTCTGTGCTTCCAGAGACCCTGAGGCTCCCTGATGCTGCTGAGATGCTGAGAGTTGAAAGGTAGAGCATATGGCTCTTCCCCATCCCATCTTCCTTCCCCCCTCCTTTCCTTACTTCATTAACAAGTACCAAGTACCTACTAAGTATCAAGCACTGAGCTAATCACCAGGGACAACAAACACAGCCAACATATGAGTGTGTGGCCAGTGAGGTTTACAACCGGTTGCCAAAATTTCCAGTCCTCTGTGCAAGGAGCTGTTTAAGTAGCAGGAGCACCGTGGGCTATAGGAACACAGCCAGACGCACCTTCTCCCAAGCTCTCATGCTGGGAGAGCTTTCAGCAAGAAGTGATCTGTGAGTGGAGACCATAGGAAGGAGGAGCAGAGGGGAAAGAGACAGAGGTTCCAGGTAGGGAACAGCATCTGCAAAGTCCATGTCTGAGTGAGAGTGCGGGACTTCAGAAGAACTGAATGGAATTCAGTCTGGTGTGAGAGCCCCTTAACATCCCAAGGGGAGTGGGGGAACCAGCACTTCCCCTTGGCACCCCTTTAGTCTCCGGGGGTTCTTTCATCCACCAGGACCTTTATGCCAGCCAGGCATGTGTAAAATGTGCCCCGGCTCCCTCTCCTTCCCTACCCGTTCCTTCAGGATTCATCAAAATCTCCCTCGCTGAGCTGTAAAGAGGCTTCATGCCAACACCTGTCTGTGTTGGCATCCTGGGGGGAGGGGGAGAAAAGAAAGGCAAGAAAAGATTAATTTTCCACACAGCACCGCTGTTTAATGCTTCAGAGCCTGCGTGCCCCGACAGCACTTCCATCAGCCCACTCCTTTGGGAGTTATAATTTATTAATAGAGACATCTGGTGGGTATTTGTTACATGACTATTGTGTGCATGAAATGAAGACTCAGGTGGGAGCCTGAGAAAAAGTGGGAGTCTGCCCTTCGCAGTATTTGGGGGAGAGACTTCGGGAGGGGCTTTTGCCTGAGTCACGGCTAATGTCCTTCTGTAGCTGGACCATCAGCCCTGCAGGGGGTAGGGGTGGAGCCAGGTACTTTCTAATGTCCTGAGGCAGGTACTTTCAGGTAGGAGAGGAGGCAGGTGGATTCTGGCTTCTCAGCTCTCTTGACTATGCTCTCAGCAATTCCCTTCCCTCTTCTGAGCATCCAGTGTCTAGAAGATGAGCAGGTGGTTGGCAGTGGCCCTGAGACTATGTGTTAGCAGTGAGACTCTGTTTAAATCATGTTTTATTGAGAAGCTCGATATGTAAAACAGGTAAGGGGTTCCAGATAAAGACCTTGAATGGTTGAGCGTTGAACATGATGAGCTTTCTGCAACTGTAAGATAGCACCATGCTGTGTCGGAAGAAATATGAAGCATCCAGCAAGTTTCACAATTTGGGGGGTCACCATAACAGATACTGTTATCAGTTCCTTTGGCTGTGTAGCAAGCCCTCTTCAGACTCACTGGTGTTGAGCAGATACTAATTCTTAGGGACCTGGGTTCGCCTGGTAGCTCTGCTGAGCTGGCCGGACCACTGCGACATCCAAGAATTGGCTGATCTAGGGTGGCCCTCGGTGTCTTTTGCCCTCTAGGGGAGGAGATGGTTGTCATGGTGACGGCAGAGGTATCAGTACCTAGGGGAAATGTGCAGAATCCTTGGGGGTTGACAGGGTCCTCATCATCGTCTGCCTTTTATTGACCAGAACAAGTCCTATGTGTGGGCAGGATTCAAGGGCTAAGGAAAGAGATGCTGACTCTGGTGCCAACAATTTCAACTTCACAAGCCAAAGACGTGGATGCGGAGAAGGGTACAGCCCTTATCATGCAATAAGTCTTGTACCCAAATATCAAGTTCTTTAAAGCCTTTTCACTGCCCTGGTGTTCTTGCTTTGCTAGTGATGTGTGGAACGTGGAAGCAGGTAGAGATGGAGCTTCAGATAAGAGGAACACCTCCTATCTCTCTAGGCCCCTCTGGCACACTAGAGGGTAGGCAATAGCACGTATCTCATCTGTCACCCAGCGTCCTAACCTCTTTGGAATGTCTCAAGAGACATAGGACCTATTAGTGATGGCTGTTGCCCCCAAAGGTAAATTCTCCTGTTATCCCGCATCCCGGCATCCTCCCTGTTGCAAGTCACGTACGCTTTGCTACTTCCTCATGACATCATTGCAACATTTCCTTGCTGGGGTATGTAAGGGTCATCACAACTTCATTAAAGTGGGACCTGGACATGCTTCCCAGGGTCCCTGTTCTGTGGGCTGGCCTCACAGATCACTATCCATCTCTTCCGTCTCATTTCTTCATTCCACACGCGACTCCTAACAGTGATGGGAACCTCACGCTGCCATTCAACTGAAGGAAGGCTTGAGGGCTGCTCCCCTGCCTACTCTGGACCCCGCCCTCCCCAGGAGCCCCTTTGGGCCCCGTGGAGAACTGCAGCGCTCAGTTCAGACACTGAGCTTAGATGATGGGGAAGCAGGGACCTTAGTGTTTGTCCAGGGAGCGTGTGCTGGGCATATGGGTGAGAGTGGAGAAGGCAGCCCGTGAGATGAGCCTGGGCTCCCACGATGCTGGTCACAGCCCATCAGAGGCAGCACCTGGGGTGTCCTCTCAGCCCTTCCCCACACCTCCTGACTCCAGACCTCTGCAGGTGGGATCCGGAAACCCGGATGCAGCAGCTGTCCTGGTGGCTCCGGGCACGAGCCTCCCTCCAGGACACAGCCTGTGCCCGCGTAGGTTCAGACCAGCACCTGCTGTAGTGTCTACACTCTTTTCTCAGCAGGGGCTCTGAGGCCTGAAGGGAGGGCAGGAAACCACCTGGAATGGCAGGAATGGTTCCTGCGGAGGGTGTGTGTGATGGCAAGTGGTAAAAGCTTTCCCTCCTGGCAGCTCTCCCTCCTGCCCCACTGCGGAGGGGGCTCTGAGCATTCACCCTGCGCCCAGGGCATGGCAAGCAGATCTCTGCAGGTGCACCAGCAGTAGACAACCCCCAGGGAGCTTCATGATTCGGGGAAATGTACTTTTCCTGCTCCCATTCCCACAGAAGCCAGCAGAGGGTTGCTGGCACCTGTGATATGCATTTCTCTACTCAGACCGATCTACCGTGTGAATCCTTTGAGATCAATAGCGACACCCCATGTGAAGATGAGGGCGTTGGTGTTCAGAGAGATCTAGTACCTTTCCCAAAGTCACACAGTTTCAGGATTTGAACCTAGGTCTGCCCGAACCCAAAGCTTGTTTGTCTGTATTTTTTTTCCCCAGCGCATCCCACTCTCTCAACAGATCCAGGATCTTGGTTCAGTATCCCAGACAAAAAAGAAGACCTGGAGGCTGCAGTAAAAGAATTTAGCCTAGGAGGGAGGGTTTCTGAAAGTCCTTTTTCCCCCCCAGTTTTCTTTCCATGTATAGTCAGATTAGGAGGTTACCTGCAAATTCTGAATTTATATTCTCACTCTCTCTCCTTCTCTCTCTAACCTTGAGTTACATCAAGTGATATTCCTATACATGACATTAGAGGTGTTTGTAGCTGTGCACAAACATTCCTCATGTCAAATGCAAGGCTTCAGTTAATGACTCAACATATGCTTTTAGTTTGTTCTCCCACCCCAGGGTCTTTCTTACTATCAATCAAACCGTCCCATGCCATCACATTCCATCCCATTGCATTCCATTCCTATCATCCATCTGTCCATCCATCCATCTGCTTATCCATCCGTCTGTTCATCCGTCCATCTATCCATCCACTCATCCATCCACCCATACGCCCATCCATTCACCCATCCTCCATCTATCCACCCACTCATCCATCCACCCATGTGCCCATCCATTTGCCCATCCATCCATAAGCCATCCATCCATAAGCCATCCATCCATCCATCCATCCATCCATCCATCCATCCATCCACCCACTCATCCATTCACCTATCCATCCATCATCCATCCATCCATCATCCGTCCATCCATCTGTTGTCCGTCCATCTGTCCATCCCTATTTCATGCCCACAGACATGTGCACAGTCAGTCCTTCTCCACTGAATGACCACTGCAGCAAGGATATGAGTCACACTTTCACACCAAAATATTTAAGAAGGTGGAGGAGGTAGGGGAGGGGGGGAGAAACACATGGATCTTTGTAAAGCCTCTCGGTGCACTTCCCAAGTCCACAGACCTGTGCTGAACTTTGTCTGCATCATGTAGTTGGTGGCCAGGTGAGCTTTGGGATGTCACCGGTAACCCTTTTGACAGGTGAGCAAATGGAGCTCAGAGGTGCTTGTGCCCAAAGTCTCAGTGGGAGTCGGGTCAGTACAGAATGAGGCCATGTGACCCTAGAACCTGTCCCTAGCGCCCCTCCCTTAGGCATTGCATCTGCACAGGAGCCCTGAAGTTTTCAGGGTGTCATCACTCACAACACTGAATCTGCTTGGCGGAAGGTCTGACCCAAGCAGCAGCCAGTTAGGAAGAGTTCTGGAAAATTCCAGTACACTCTTGAAAGGCCACCCTGGGCAGCTGAGAGCCCAGCCTGACACCACAGTGTCAGATTTGGCCCTCCCCAAATTCCTGTATGTGGCAGATCTTCAGTTCATTGATTTGACCATCTTTCCATGCCAGAAAGCTCGACCATTCCTCACAGTGCAGAAGCTGCTCATAATAGGTTCTGTTGTGCATTTTCACAATCCTCACAGGGGCCCCACAACACAGCCCCTGCTAACGCTTCTTGTAATAGACCAGGGAGCTGACGCTCACACCCCTGCAAAGACCTCTGCGTGCTTGTAAACCTCAGACCCAGCCAGGACCCTTGTCTTCACTCTGCCAGCCCAAGTTGGTGCCCTGTAGCCCTCTGGGTATTTTCTCAGTCGGCTCCAAGGCCCCGAGTGACTGGTCTGGTCCGGGGAAACAACTCGTGTCTTTCATTCAGTGTTGTTAAACAATGATGGGGGAAAACGAATTCCTAAATGGGGCCACCATCTGGTGGAGTATGCACATCTCCCCATGCCTGCGTGGCTTGCTCTAGGCAATCCAGGTTCCTCGTGCCCCACAGATGTGCCCTTGGGGTGCATTGGTCTCAATTGTCCCCATGTGCGTGAGTGTGGCTGTGCTGTGTGTGAGCCATGGCCTGTGAGGGAAAGCCATCCTACCCTGCCCTGTACCCCAAGCTTCCGGGAGAGGCTCTGACCACTGGAATAAGTGAGCTGGAAAACGAGTGAATAAAAGAGGACAGAGTCTTGTCTTATTTCAGCCCTGATTGGGGTCTTTCTTTACATGTTTGGTGTTTTCGTCATCAGAAATACGTCCCAGAAATACACTCTGGTGTATGTCATATAGCCTCTGGCAGGACAGGCTTTTAAAATGCCACCGTGCCTAAGAATCTCTGGGTGATGTTAAGTGGGGACCGATTGCCCTTTTTTTCTTTTCTTTTTTTAAATTTAAATTTATTTTAATTTGCATATTTATGTGTATTCTATTGTCCTTTTCTCTCCAGGTTTAGTTTTTAACCAGATTCCACCCTGGACTCTGTGCTCGAGTTCTGTGTCCGGGAATTGTTGGCAAGTCTCTGCTGTCCTGTCCCTGAGAACAGCCACTAGCCCTCATTTCATGGCCCCCCAACCCAGGGGAGCCCCAGCAGACCCAGTCTCTCCCTTGAGAGAGACACCACTGACTGTGTTTTTGTTTGGTTGGTTGGTTGGTTTTTGAGACTAGGTCTTGCTATGTTGCCCGAGGTAATCCCAATCCCACAAGCTCAAGAGATCCCCAGCCTCAGCCTCCCAGGTAGCTGGGATTACAGGCACACACCACTGCACCCGGCTAAAGGCTGTGTTTTGAAAGAGCATCGTGTCTCCCTCTGCTTGCATTTGGAACTAAGACATGAGAATCCACGGGAGGCCTGGAGGCCCCGCTGAGACCTGTTGGTGACATTTTCAAACACAGGATGAACTGTTTGTCAACTGCATGTTTTGGGGCAGAGGGAGGGTTGGGGGCGTGCTGGCAGTCTCCAACTTCTGTGTGGCTGCTGAGGTTGGGGGTCCTCTTTGTGGGCCCTCTTGGGGACGCCTACCCCCACTTCTGTTTCTGAAGCTGTGGGTGTCCGGCAGCATGGCTTCCTGCACACCCCAGGGAGCTATAGGGTGGCATAAGAGGCATCAGCATCAGCTCGTGGCTGCCGGGGTCTGTGGGGACAGGTCTTGGGGGGGGGTTCCACTGGATGCCAAGTCGGCATTTCTCCCGTGATGCTTTGGTTCCTTATCTGCTATGTGAACGCAGGAAATAAATGGGAAGGGATCAGGAGAAGATGATGAGCAAGTCAGCCGAGACATTCACTTCCACAGAAAGCCAGAGGGACCTGGGAGGCGGCTGAGTTAGATTCTGATTAAGGCTTTTGGGGAAGGCTAGGGGTCCATAGGAATCCCGCTGTTGGGAGTCACATGTGGAAGAAGAAGAAATGAGACAGAAGAGATTGATAATGATCTGGGAGGCCGGCCCACAGAACGGGGATCCTGGGAAGCATGTCTTTAATGAAGTCATGAAGCCCCTTATATACCCCGCAAGGAAAAGTTACAATGATGTAATGAGGAAGTAGCAAAGCATACGTGACATGCAACAGGGAGGATGCAGGGATACGCGATAGCAGGAGAATTTACCTGTGGGGGCGACAGTCATCACTAATAGGTCCTATGTCTCTTGGGACATTCCACAGAGGTTAGGAAGCTGGGTTACAGGTGGGAGAGGTGCTGTTGCCCACCCTTTAGTGTGCCAGAGGTGGCTAGAGGGAGAGGAGGTGTTCCTCTTATCTGAAGCTCCGTCTGTCTACCTGCTTCCACGTTCCTCATCCCAAGAATCTTAAAAATAATGGTAAGAAGTAGGTTGAGGGATACTAGTGCCCCATCCCAACATGGTGGCATGTGCTCCATGTGAGACTGAGATCTGCATCCTGGAGAGCATTCAAGGAGTCACCAGAACATCTGCCAGGGAGACTGTGGCTGCTGCGTCTTCAAGTCACCCCCTCGGCCCCACCTCTTGGTGATCATGCCTTGATGATCCTCCCTCCCTTTGGGTCTAGATTTGCTTCTATCCTACAGAATCCAGCAAAGTTGGAGGGACATGACTCTTGTGAGCTTATGATGTTATGTAAGACTGTCTCAGTTGGAGAAACCCGCTTAGTTGGAATTGTGGTTGCCTCCAGGGTCTGGGGATGACCTTTTGCCAACAGCTAACAAAAATCAGGGCCCTCAGTCACACAGTTGCCAGGAAATGAATTCAGATTCTCCTGGCAGCTGGTTCTTCCCCATTTGAGCCTCCAGATGAGACCACAGCCCAACTATCATCTGGTTGCAATGCCATGAGCTGCCGTGCAGAGGGGCCAGCTAGGTTCTCCCTAGACTCCTCATACAGAAGATAATGAGGTGTGTGGTGTTAAGTCCTGAAGTGGTTGTACAGCAAGGGACATGTTTGCTGACAGTGTAGATGGGGCTTTACATCTCACTCAGTTGGACCGGTTTTTCCTGTTACCTGCTGATGGAGAACAAATCCCATCAAAGAGGCATCAAACAGCAGAAACTATTTGTCACCACTCATGGTTGCTGCTGGTAGGAATTTTGGAGTGACCTGGCAAGGTGGTGCTGGCACGTGGCAGCTGTGATCGTGTTCCTTGGGACTGTTGTGGACCTGATGGGATGGGGGTAAGGATCTACTCTTATGGCAGGCACATGATGCTCTGTTGCCTGGGAGCCTTGCCACAGGGATGCTTGAGCATCCTCAGGACATGGCAGCTGGCTCCCTTTTGAGTGAGTGAACTCCAGAGACCAAGGTGGAAGCTGCAATGTTGACCTAGCGTGGGAAATCACACACTTTCGCTGCCTCTGTATTTAGTTGTTTGCACAGGACAAACAAGGAGACAGTGTGGGAGGAGACTACACCTGGAGGACGTGACCACCAGGAGCCATCGTGCAGGCTGGCCACCATATTGATCTTCCTTCAATCCCTCAGGCACACAGCTGCTCTCTTGCTCCAGGCTTCCCTCTACCTTTATGTCAACAGTGGTGGCTTATATTTGAGGTCCCAGCAGGGACCAACCATGACTTTGTGAGGCCTGAAACTATTTTAAATCAGGACACCCTTTCAAGATAAAGAAGATAAATATCTTGATTTGTACATTTTTCCTCTCATGAGATCATAACCAGATCCCTTCCAGGTCATATCTATGCACACAAAGCTTAAACCTTACCAGCATCCTAGTAATAACCCTCTTAGGGGTCTCAGGGTAGATGGTGCTTCCTCAGGAGCACCCCTGAACCCCATAGACTGAGAAACTTCCATTGCTTCTGTCTCCCCATTAAGTCAACATTGCACATCCTCTTTAGCCACTGAGGATTGGGTCTTATCCCAAAACTCTTTATGTGCTTGTTCTCAGATACTAGGCACATGGTAAGATCCTTGCCTTCTGGGAACTGTATTCTGGTGAGAGGTAGGGAAAGAAGTAGTAAATAGGCAAACCACAAAGTTTTTTAGAAAATGATTTCGGTTGGTGATGACTGTGAGGAAGAAGTGAACCAGGGCAATGGGAGAGCAGGGGAGGCTGGGGAGTTGACATTTGAACTGAGACCTGGATGAAGGGAAGGTGTCTGCCAAAGGAAGACCTGGGAAATAACTTGCTGCCAGGGGAGCAGCAAGTGCAAAGGTCCTGAGGCAGAAACATGGTGTCAGGTTCAAGACTGAGCTAGGAGACCAGTGTGGCTGGAGTATAGGATTAGGGTGAACAGAACCATGAGGATGGAGAGGAAGATTAGGGACAGAACAGGTAGGTCATTGCAGCTGGGCAAGAAAACTAGAATTTTTTCTTAAAAATCTACAAAACATGAATGGAACCCTCTGGAGATGTACAGTTCAGAGGCATTTAGCAGAATTCACATGGTAGGCAGAGACCACCGCTGTCTAGTTCTTGATCTTATTCCAAGTCAAGAGGAAACCCTAGGAGCTTGGTGAGCATTTATTCACCCCCCAGAGGCCCTCTGCTACAAGGCATGCGTCCCCCAGAATTTCCCAGACCACCTCCTCTTTGCCTTTCTCCAAACAAGACTTATCCCAAGACATCTGTTTCCCTTTGCTTTCCAGCTCTTCCCTCTCTGGTCTTGAGAACAAACCAGCCAAGATAGGTGATGGTGTTGGGGGTTGGGTGCTGGGGGGTGAGAAAGAGGGAGGAGAGGGAAGAAGGGGGGCTCTTAATTTCCAACTTTGAGTGTCAAAAGGCAATTTCATGCCTGCTGGCATGATCGGAGTGGTGGAAGTAATAGGCTGGTAGCTAATGGGCTGTTGGCTCGAGAGCATTCAGAGTCACTGATTTTTTTTCCTAGCAGGGATGAGAATTTATAGTAGTGTTTGACTCTGCCTTCCACTCAGGTGATGCACCCCAGTGCCCGGGGGCAGGGGCCTTGTTATTAGTGATGCTGGTAATGATTTGTCATGGACCACAGCATCAGCTCTCCATCCAGCAAGCCTCTGCTCCTCTGTGCCACCACTGGGGCTGTGCATGCATGTGTTCCACTGTCTCCATATTGTGAAATGAAGCGTGTAGAGGTTGCCCAGGTCTGAAAGCCACCTCTGCCACTTCCCAGTCAGGTCACCTTGAAGGTGTTGTCTAGTTTCTCCATTTCTCAGTCTCCTCACCATGGCAGAAGGGCAGTAGCCGTTCCTGCCTTGTAGGGTGTTTGGGGGGGTAAAAAGAGGTGGTACAGGCACCTAATAGGATGATGTCAAGTTTAATGAGCTGATAGGGGCAGGCAGCTGGTGCTATGTTTTGTTTAAAAAAGAAGAAAGACCAAAGGGAGCACTAATGGAACTTAAAACGCAACGGGAGTTTTGGAGGCTGGAAATCTGGATGCTTCTTTGAGATCGAGAGGTCTTTATAAACCTAGTGGCAACTACTTGGTGCCGTTTAAACTAGTGACCCTCACAAGACACCTTTATGCGAGGAGCAGGGGTTAGAGGGGGGTCCAGGACCCCAGTCATCTTCCCAGAAGCCTTTCTCCTCCAGCTCTAGTCCTCTGTGGTCTTGAAGTCTTTCCCTTAGGACACGCTCCTCCCACTCCAGCTCCCTGAGCTTCCTGTAAGGGCTGCACGTGGACCGCCTAGCGCACGCTAAGCATTTACTAAAAACCACCTCAGCAGCACCATATGAGGGGGGCACGTGCCCCATTACACAGATGGGGCAAACAGAGACCCTGGGAGGTGGTTCTTTGGCCCAAAGCTTCCCGGCCAGCAGCAATCGAAGCACACCTTTTCCAAACCCCCAAATCCGGGACCCACTACTCTCCACTGCCTGCCGGCCTTCTCTCTAGTCTCACACCTCCCAAATTCCCTTTCAGGCTCCAGGGAGGCTGGCCCATCCACCCCAGCGGTCAGCCGGACAGACAGAGGAAGCAGGAAGAGCTGACAGATGAGGAGAAGGAAATCATCAACAGTGTGATCGCTCGTGCGGAGAAAATGGAAGAGATGGAGCAGGAGCGAATCGGGTGAGCCTGACACCTCCCATCCACCCTGAGCGCCGAGGTCGAGGCCTGGGAAGGGGGTGTGCCTGGGTGGGGCACAGCTGCTATGGGGTTGGTATGTGACATGCCAGTCACTCCTCAAAGTGAAGGGAGGGGGGAGCGCGTGGGGGACTGACTGGGGAGCCCAACGGGGGGTTGAGAAGGGGTCTTCTGGGCGATAGGGAGCTGGGAGGTGGTTGCTGGAGCCTGGAGAGAGGGTGTGCAAACAGAGGCTGTTGCAGCCGATTTCAGCACATGGAGCTGTGTTGTAGAGACTTGGGCGCTGCCGATGGCTGACCACAGGCTGCGCGTGAGGCAGGGAGGAGAGGGAGTGTGAGCAGAGACAGCGTGTAAAAGGGCGATCACTCACGCTGACTTGTGGGGAGGAGCAGAGAGATCACCCTGAGTATGAAGGCAGTCTGGGGAGCTGGAAGGATGGGACTCAGCCCAGGGCCGCTTGCCTGCCGTGGGTCGGGGTGCGTGCATGTGGCATGTGGTCTCAGTCCATCGAGCCTGCACACTCGCAGAAGGGGAACAAGACTGCCAACCTGGAGGTTGCTGTAGAAAGTGGGGGTTCCAGACCTAGGCCCTGGTAATGCTTTGTTTAGCAAATGGTTAGAAGAGCAAAACAGGGTTTTGATGGGCAGGTGGGACAAAAATAGGGGACAGGAGAGAAGTCAAGGATATCAGGGTGTTTGATGCATGACAGGATTGATGAGAAGGGGGGCATGGATGAGAAGGGAGGCGTGGGGAAATAGGGTGATGCCAGAGAAAGGGAGTGGGGTGATGACTGAGATGATGTGGGGCCTGAGTGTGTGGACTCTCAGCACAGGGCCAAGGAGACCCCCAAGGCTCCTCTAAGACCAGAATCTCTGCTAGGAAATGGAGGGGTGCAGGGGCCTTCTCCACCCCACCCTCCCTTCCCCTGGTCTTCTACCAGGGGCAGCTGTGCCAGCCACTTGCAACTTCTGCGTCTCTCCTCACCCATGTACTCAGCTCCGGGGGTTCTTGGAGGGAAAGCGATGCTTGCACACGTGGAAGTAGGTTCCTTTGATTGGAGCTTCTGCAGGTCATCGTCCCAAGGGGTGCTGGGGAGACCGGGTACTGTTGGCAGTTGATCAGTGCCACCCCTGGCTGAATGGACTTGGAGCCAGACCTCCCTTGCCAGTTTCCTCATGAGACAAAGGTCTTGAGGGACTTGCCCACAGGACTGGGCTTCTATCTGACTTTTAGAAAGACCCATCAGAAGAGGAGAGTTCCAGGCTGAAGCCTGTGTGTGTGTGTGTGTGTGTGTTTTCACACACTGAGCTTCAGCCTCATGAGAAGATGGGGGATAGATATTCACATAAACATTTAGAAGCAAGAGTTTTAACCTCTTTCCTACAGCGCACTTAGCACCAGCGGATACATTTTGTCTTCCCTATATTCCATCTGTTTTCTCTCCGTAGATTATAAGATGCCTGGGGTGGCCACTTTTACCTGTTTTGTTTACCCCTGAGTCCTCAGATCCTGGTACATAGTAGGTGTGCAGTAAAATGTTTGTTGAGTGACTATATGAGCATGGCAGAGGAGGCTGCCCCAATTTCTCCCTGTGTTTCCTATGACCAAGAGGTTGGACAGGATCTTGTGACGATACCCTGATTGGCTGGCTGACATTAGGCACCATCCCTCGTCCAACCAGCTGTTTCAGGAGTGTTGGACATGTTGTGGACATATTGTATAAACTTGTGAAGGGGTCTCTACTAGCTGACTGATTCCATCTTGAATGTTCTAGAGCAGGGTAAGTGGCATCCCTGCCTGTTCTCCACGACTCGACGTTCTGGGTTCAAATTTCAGCTGTCACTCCCTGTGGGACCTTAGATCCACCACGCTACCTCTCTGAGCCTCAGTTTCCCCATCGACAAAATGAGGATAGCATCAGCCCGTACACCTCAGTGAGCATGTAATCAGCATGCAAAGGAGCACGGCGGTGGCTGACCTGGGGAGACACTCACTAATTGCTGGGATCATTCAGTGATGAATTTGCCGAGTTTTGTTTTTCCCCCAGTGGTATATTTCTGTCTGCCCAGGGCCACGCCAAGGCTTTTGCGCACATCGTCCTGCCTACAGAGGGACGGGCAGCTGGGTGGTTCCATTTGAGGTCAACCTCCCTCAACAGATGGCCCCCCGAAGTAATTAGGATTTGTCATTAACCTTGGTGGCCAGACACTGTGCTGCAGAAGGAAGTGAGAGAGACACGGGGAAACCTGTTGTGGACAGTCTGTTGGATTCCTGTCACCTCCCCATCCCGGTTCCACTGCCCCTTCCATTTTTGGCGCAGGATCTTTCCAAAATGTGGACAGAGAGAGAAATGAGTAATAGTGCTTGGCATCACGCTGTCTAGTCAGAAAGCGTCTCTCCTGTGGGCAGATGACGGACAGTGAGCCTGACCACACTCCGCTTTCTCAAGGACGCTCCCACCCTCTTTTTTGACCTTAAATGCCTTGACAGGCTGTGGGTTGGATTCAGTTGCCTTGCATCATCCTAATATCACGTGCACTTGTGTACCTCTGGCGTATGCATTTTTGCGGAAATATACTGCTAGATTTCATTGGTTTTGGGAGGGGGACTGAAGCCCCACATGTTAAGAACTACTGAGTAGCACCTGACTTCTCCCAGAAATCAGGTCTGTGCTCACTGGGTCCATGAAGGAACCGCCAGAGGAGGGTTCAAAGGTCCCCCAGCTGAAGCGCAGAAATCAAAGTAAGACTTCATTATCCTAAGGCAGGTGACAGAATCTGGGTAAGCAGACCTGGGCCTCCAGTTCCATCTGCATTCCCAGGCTGTGCACCCCTGGATAAATGAGATCCCCTCTCCATGCCTCCGTTTCCCCATCTGTAAAATGGGTTGAATCAGACTTTGCACCACCTCCAGCGATGATCACTATTACTGGTTGTTCTTGGAGAACAGCACCTTCCAGCTGAGCCTTCGGGCTGACTTTCTCTCTCGGGCCCCTTGTCTCCAGTTCTGTGGAATGCGACCTCCTCTCTACACGCTGAGACCAGGCAGGAATCCCGTGCACCCATCCATCATGGAGAGGGACTGGGAGCTGCAGCTCCCCAGGTGGTGCCAGGAATGAACAACAGTGAGAATGAATGAATCTGAAAGGCACCGCCTGCATGCCAGGCGTGTGACTTCGTGACACAATGGCTGTCATTTAAGGACAGCCCCTTTCCCCCCAGGGACCCTGCTGGTCAGGCCCCAGGCCCTGCAGCCGTGTCCTGTTCACAGCAGAGGGCCCTGGCTCGACTTCAAAAGATGCCGAGTCTAATAAACTGAAAGCTAACAGCGGTCGTTAGGGGAGGGGGCGAGCAACCTGATGGCAGAACTGGGGAGTGTGCGTGTGTGTGTGTGTGTGTGTGTGTGTGTGTGTGTGTGAGACAGACGGAAGTGGAGAGACGGAGCCAATGCATCCACTCTCCCCCTCTGCTGTGTGTTTATGAACCGGGTTACGATCACAAGGAATTCATGATGGGGAGTCCAAAGGCAGCTGCCCTCATCTACCCCCTCAGTGCCGGAACCCTAGCTTGTGCCAGCTGCCTCCGACCGGGGATGCTACCCCAGAGCGGGCCCCCCTGCCCGCCTGCAGGACCTGATGCCTGGCACAGGAGCACATCCATCAGCTCACTCGCTGCTGTGCTCCCAGACGCCACAGCGAGGCTGCTCGGGAAGCTCAGAAGCCCTGGCCTGGGTATTTCTGATCCAGTCTGGGCTCTTTGAGGGAGACTGAACTTGACAAACAAGCGCTATCAGCCCCCCACCGGGCTCCTCTCCATGCCGCAGAAGGCGGCTCCTGGGCTCACGCAGGGCAGAGCATGGCCGGTGCATGTGCAGGCGTGTTCTGAGCGCACGAGAGAGTGTGTGCGGGCCATGGACATGTGCCTTTAGAAGTGTGTGCTGGTGAGCAGGCGTGTGCACATGTGGGGGGCCTCTGTGAGCATGCCTTGCACCCCTGAGTCCTGCCAGTTTCTATGCAGCTCCTTGAAACGCTTCGGGAAGATGGATACTGAGTGCAGCTGATAACGCCCTGGTTCCGCAGAAGGAATATGAGTCCTGGGAGTTGTAAAGTCACACATTTCCAGCAGAAAGAATTAGCAGCAGCCATTACTGAGCAGTAGCTGTGTTCTGGGCATTTAACAAACAACGCTCGTGTCATCGTTGCCACCGTGGGGAGGTTTGGGCTCTGCAAACTAGAGGATCAGAAGGAGGAAGGTCCTTCCTCGGGGCCACACAGCTCGGAGGCAGCAAAGCCTAAATATGGACCCCGCAAGCTGGCTCCACGATTGGCTCCCTGAGCCCTGAGCCCTCCTAGTTCTAGGTTCTGCAGGTCTGTGTATGCATGTGTGTGCATGTGTGTGCTTGTGTGTAGGGGGCCTGCATGGCCCTAGGGTTGAGCATGAGCCCCTCACAGGGCCCAAAGCTCATGGGATGACCCACAGCCAGTGGGGAGATGCCCCAGCCTCACACTCTGAAAAGGAAGAGCCAAGATTCGGAGCAGAGTCCAGTGGGAACAGGGCAGCTAGGGCAGGGGTCTGGGTTGGTCGGCAGGATCATGCCCTCCCTAGAAGGCCTTCCCCTAATCCCCAGACCCGATGACCTTACTTGCCTACCAGCCACAGGGACCGTGCAGGTGTGGCTGAGACCCGAGATGACGACGAACCCCATGGAAGGACTCGGGTCCTTATAGTGTGAGGCAGGAGGGTCAGCAACACAGTGATTCTGGAAACTGCCTTTGAAGAGGGAGGAAGCGACCATTCATCAAGGGATGTGGGAAGCTTCTAGAAGCTGGGAACGGCCATCCCTGGATTCTCCCCTGGAGCCTCCAGACGGAACCCAGGCCTGGAAGCATGTTGGCTTTAGTCCAGAAAAACCTGCACCAGGGCCTGGCATCCAGGCTAATGATGCATGTTGCTGGGGGTCGTTCTTACAGCCGCCTGGAGGTCCGCTCCCTGCAGTGGGCTTTTTTAAAAAAATTTTTAATTTTTAATTTTTTTAATTACCATACAACATCAGTCATGTTTGCATGGCTATATTGTTCCCCTTATTCCCCATCCCTCTCCCCTTCCCCCTTCTGGTCACTCCAGCTCCTCTCGCTACAAGCTGTTGGTCTGTGTTTGGCCCATGGGACTTATCTTTTTTGTTTTCAAACTATGTTTTTTTTTAAATTTTTATTTTTTATTGATTTGTCACAATTGTGCATTAATTGATCCCTCCTCCTCC
>PVHY01016543.1:0-33538 GCA_004024945.1 Uropsilus gracilis
CCACCCCCATCCCACCCCCACTCCACCACCATCCCCAGCAGCACCCCACTCCTACCCCCAGCATCACCACCACGACCAGCATCATCCCCATCGCTACCCCCCCTCCCCCATCCCCCAACCTTTCTCCCTTTCTGGTCTGGGTGGGTGTCTGACTGGCTGCGGTGTCTATGCTCTATCATCTTGGCTAAGGAAAGAGTCGAGCTCACTTACCTCTCGAGCAGTCCGGACCTAGAAAGCCTGGAAAACAATGACAAGTCCCAGAAACGCACTCCCCGTTCCCATGGCAGTTTCGGGGGCACTCCACCACGGACTCTGCAGGGGCGAGAGGGAGAGAGAGAGAGAAAGCTCTTGAGGTCTGGTGGTGCCACACCCGCAAGGTGCAAGGTGAATCGTGTCTCCTCCGCATTTCAAGCTCATGGTGAAGGATGGGCGCAGGGCCTGGTCCCCAACCAAAACCAACCAACCAATCAATCAAATCAAATCAATCAATCAATCAATCAATCAATCAAGCACACGGTGAAGGACAGGTGGAGGGTCCGGCGCCCAACCAAAACTAACCAACCAACCAACCAACCATCCAACCAATCAACCAATCAATCAATCAATCAATCAATCAATCAATCAATCAATCAATCAAATCAATCTGTCAACCAGTCATACAATCAAATCAATCTGTCAACCAGTCAATCAATCAACCAATCTGCCAATCAATCAGTCAGTCAATCAATCAATCAAACACATGTGAAGGAGGGTGGAGTGCCTGGTCCCCAGCCAAAGCTAACCAACACAAAGGACAAAGGACGCATCGCTCCAGGATCCAGGCCCCAAAGCCAAGCAGAGTGTCACCAGCTCCAGCCCCGTAGAGCTGTCCCCTCACACTTGCGGCAGAGCCTCTGGCTCCTCACCAACCCCACACAAACACCTAAACACCCGTTCTTGCACGGCACCTCGCCCTGGACATCAGGAGCCACCATACTCCGTGGACACCATTGCGCTGGCGGTCAGCACAGTGCTAGCCACGCAGTGGGGTCCAGGCCCGCCAGCCGTGCTCACCTATCACGATGGTGTTGAAGGACACCTGCTCAGCGTTCTTGCCGTCGTTGTAGAAAGCCAGGTGCCAGATGCCCGAGTCCAGGTACTGGATGAAGCCGGCCTCGTGCAGACTGACTGAGCGAGCCTGGCGCCCGGCGCGCTCGGCCTCCAGAAGGTTCCGTTGCTCCCTGGCAATCAGCCGGCTGCCATCGAGGAGCTCCACGAAGTCGTACTGAGGATGAGGAAGCGTGTTAGCCTCAGAGACACTCAGGTGACTGCCCCTCTCTTTCCCAGCCTTCCAGCCACTGGACTAAAAGCTCTGGGCTGTGGGAGTCCTACGCATGAACCATTCCCAGGGCTGATGGAAACGACCTACTGTGCGCCATGAATGTGTTTCAACTTTGCCACCATTTTGTTCTCTTATCGGGCAGCTTGGTGTGGAGAGTGAGTTAACTCTTCCCAGGGGTGTAGAGTGGGACGAGCTTAAGTATCTCGGGACTCAGCCAAATGCAACTTTCCCAACCAGACGTCCTATGTGAGCTGTCGTTGGATCATCTCGTGAGATCTCCTGTAATGATTGTGTCTATTTCTTACAAAGCCAAAGGTGGAAATGATCTGCCAGGAGTGGTGGCCCGTCCCTGTTTTCCAAGATGCCTGGGATCACTTGAGTTTGTGGGTTCAAGATTACCCCGGGCAACATAGGGAGACCTGGTCTCGAAAAAGCAGCCAGGAATGGTGGCAGGCACCTGTAATCCCAGGAACCTGGGAGGCTGAGGCTGGGGATCACTTGAGATTGTGGAACCCCGGGCAACCTGAGGAAACACCTGGGCAACATAAGTGAGACCTGGTCTCAAAAAAAAAAACCAAAAAAAAAAACCAAAAAAACAAAACCAAACAAAGAAAGAAAATGATCTAACAAGACCAGAGAACAGGAAAACACGAACACGAAGAGAGTTATGCATCCCTTGTTCATCATGAATTCACAACCAACATGACATGAAATCAACCTGAATGCCCATGGCCAGATGACTGGATAAAGAAATCAGCAGAATATGACTCAACGATCAGAAAATAGAAAGGTGTGCCTTTTGGGATAATGCGAATGGCTCTTGAAGGGAAGTGAAATAAGTCAGAAAATGACACTTACTGCTGGCTTCACGCAGTTGTGGAATCTAAATAAACTCAAACAAATGCACTAATAATAACACACAAGAAAAATAATCCCCCAAATCAGGAAAATATGATGGTTTTCAGAGGGGCCTGGGGAGATGGAAGGAACTGGTAGCAGGAGCCCATCTGGTGATGGTAAGGGGTACCAGAATCCTCATTCTGGATCTGGTATGGTACACTGTGCTTCTGGAACTCACACAGTATTGTGAACGGATGGTAAATTAAAAAGTGAGAGGAACATTTGAGTTGAAGTGACCTTCAAGTCTATATGCATAGCCACTGCTTTATCCTCCGCTCATCAGCTGCCTCACACTCTGAACAAGAGGGCAAGGCTGCAGTGTCGCATATGATGGGGTTGGTGGGATTAACTGACATTTCTTAAGTCTCTTCCCAGCTTCTGGGCTGTTCTGCAGAGAGATTCACACCGATGCCAGAGAAGGGTTATTTAGAGACCTAAACCCAATCTCCCTACTTCATGCTACACCATCTCTCTGGAAATTGGAAAAATGATATGGAATGAAAAGAACTCATAACCTTTGTTCTTCAGGTATAAGTGACTTTTGGGCAAACCTGAGTTTTGCTTTGTAAAACACAGCGGGGAGATTTCATGTGGTGGAAAGATGTAGGATCTAATGACATTTTTAGGACAAAGTTGAGTCTCATCATTTTGGGGGAGCTATGGTGAGACAGAGCTTGGAAAAAGGAACTGGGTGATTCATTTCCAAAGATTCAGACTGCCCGTGTTTAACCCAAGTGAGTAATTAAAGTGACACATACCCGTGTTCTTAAACCAGGCTTTTGTGTTGGGAGAGTCTGGCTGAGACTCATCGCAATATAGAGGAGGAGGGGGGTTTCCAGATGATCTGATGCAACTCTTTAATTTTACAGACTGATACTGAGGTTCAGAGAAGTTATGGAATTTGTTCAAGGTCATAAGGTCAAAAATGATAGGGGTGCGCGTAGAACCCAGGTTTCAGACCCCATTTGAAAACAGGCGTCACGCCCCTGCACTTCAATGATACAGCACACTATTAAGTGGAAAGCGTTAAATTGCTTCCTGAAGTTTCTTGCTGCCCAGGAGAATGAATTGGGCATCAGGGAGAAGAAAGTCAATTGAAGCCTTAGCAACAATCAAATGGACAGTTTTATAAAGGGTTACACAGACTTTCAAAACTCAAGTGACTATTCTGAATGGCTGGCCAGTTTTAATTATTTCAGGTTGATTTATTTAACGTTCCCCCAAAACAGAGAAGCGTTCAATTTGGGCTGCTTTAGAGCATATTTCATGTTTAAACACTGAACTCAGAAACAGTTGTTTGCTCCGCCAATCTTGGGTAAACCAGAGAAAGGAACTCTAATAGTGGTGGAGCTTAAGAAAAGGCATAACCTACTTAAATGCATAGATTGTTGTAGAAAAGAGGGGTTCATGGATGCTGGTTTTAAACACCAGAAGAATCCTGAGAACATCTGAAAAGGCACCTCTATTTCCCTAATCTTCCATGCCATGTTTCTTGCAAAGAGTTGACCCTCCAACTTTAAATAAACTTTGAAAGTAGACAACACAACAGCCGCTCGCCTGCAATTATTTTCTGAGACTTTATCGGTTGCATGCTACGGTTGTACTTAGCTTGCAAGGATCATTCTTGACTTATCAAAAAATTAATCATGTACAGGGTTTCAATGAAAAAACCATGCTTTTCTTTTTCACCGGACTGACGCTAGATGCAATTTCACTGCTTTAATTGAGTGAAAGATGCCCACTCTTATTTAAGAAGATCTGGTTATAACACCCTAGTCAGTGTCACCTATAAAATGAACTGGAATCAAACATAATTGCCATCTAAAATTTAGAATCACACACTAGTACACAATAGGTGTTTGCTGTGCAAAGATGAAAGGCGTTTACTTTAACAATGCAGATACGAAGAATGTTAAATCAGAAATACACCCTGCATGACATTAAAAAATTTCACAGCAAGGTAATTTGTGTGTGAAACTTTCCCTGATTCACAATGACCCTGGTGAAAGCATGTTTACATTTTCTTACTCATCTTTATTTTTTTTTCTTACTCATCTTTTTAAAATTTTTTTAAAAATTTTTTAATCTTTAAATTTTATTTCTAAACTCATAAATTCTTACATAAGTAAATAAGGTAAATGGTTGCTAGGATGCCTTCCCTCCTCCACCCCCTACCCCTTTGTGTTCACTCAGTCTCCACTCTCATTGTTCTTTTTTGGCTTATGTTGGATTCATTGGTCCTTTGGTCTCTTTTTCTGTGGCTGTGTCCATTTGTCGGATGAGGGACTGTGTTCCAGGGCCATGGCACATTGTGCTTGATGGTATGTAGTCAAAGAAGTGACATTAAAAAAAAAATCAGTGCATGATCAATTTTTCTTCGTAGGTCATTAAAAAGCATTTCTCACAAAATAACATCATAGAATCATACCTACAAAATCCTCCAGTCCTTCTAAATATCATGTTAAAACCAGCATAAAATTCCACAGTCAAATAAGCTGATTAGCTAGTATTTTTGGAATGACTGTATCTACCAACCTAGTAGTTGATCTTGGAAGTAAGAGCTTTAATTTTATGGTAGGTAATTTCAATAATTTCTTCTAGATATTCCAGGCTTTATCCAAACCACAATTTCCCATGGATACACCATGACCTGATAGAAGATTACGAAAATGCAGCTTTCCACCTGCAGCTGTTATTTGGGGAGCTTTTCATACCAGCAAATTGACTTTAAAGTTTTCTGAATCTCTGAGATAAGTATATTTGAGATCTGCTCTCTCTATGATCACCCCTGGCTATCTATGGAAGGTCTTTTTCCCTCTTCTTCATCTGGACATGAGGAACTGTGGCTTGGCAGGGCATACTGCCTATCATCATATTTATTTTTATGTCGTCCCACGTTTTCCTCACTGAGTAAATCTGGCAGAAAGAGTGAGTAAATGTTTGAGATGAATGTCATACATCTAAGACAAGAAAAGGGTCAGATCATCAGAACTTTCATAGACTCTTTGCAGCAAACCACTTGGAAAATCCATGGTGTTGGTGCTCAAATGATGTTCAATAGTCATTAAATTACTCACAAATTTTAGTACATTTAAATCAATCGATAATGATTAAAGCAAGTCGGGAAGAAAATGCTGTTCTTCCTACTCATTCAAAAACCTCAAGATAAATGTCATTTACACTTGAAATTCTTTTCACTGGAAAAGATCAATACAAAAGTGGTCCAACAGTTAAACAGCTGAACTTGAGAAACAGAGGAACTTTAAAAATGCAAACTAGCAGTTTTCATTTTATTGACAACAAAGCCTCCTTTTACCTGAGTATGGGAAGGTGGTAAGCCTTTTCGACCATACACTCCGATCAATGCATCCTTCTGAAGAGAGATATTGAATTTAAGAAACTGTGGCTGATCAACAAAGAGCTGTGATCTCCAGAAGATCCCGGGAGGAACCTCTTGAATTGCTCTTCGGCCAATATCAAGTTCGCCGGAATCTATGGTGTTATTTTCTTGTGTAAATCCACCCAATTTTCCTGAATGTAAGAGATCCATGGAAGAACAAAACATTAAAAGAGAAAAGCCACCTACACAGGTTTTCTATCCAAAAGCTCCTATGCTCAATGTTCAGACATTTCATCCTCTTCCAATGAATAAAATACTCTCCTATAATTTCCACTTAGAAGCTTTTTTTAATAAGATATGGCCATTCAACCAATTGTGACTTCACACATTCTTGAACATATTGGAGACAGAATTGTTGACTTTGCCCAAGGTGTGCCTATTCCCAACACTGTCTTCCCACCTGAAGATAGTCTTTCCTGATCACTTGAAACATCATTATCTTATAAAGGATATGTCTTGCTATATCTTGGGAGAGATTCCTTCTGGGACATCTCAGTCATTCTCAATACAGTCAAAGGCTGCAAAGTGTAAATTAAGGCAGAATGGATTATGGAGATTTCCAAATCAATCCTTAGGCAAACAACAAAACCAATCAATGTCACTGATTCATGCAGTTCCTGCTAAACTGTATTAGAATGAATGAAAAATCAGAGAGTTGAGAGAGACAGTGGGGCCCATATAAGGGAAGAGGAGTAGGGCTAAGGTGAAGGCTCACAATGCTTTTGATGGGGGTGGCCATCACTTGTCCTCTTGCCTTTGACACCTGTCTCAAATTAACTTTCAGTCTTAGCAGACATACTTAGACTGACCCCTCAATGACCTTCAACCCCTCTTAATGACCTTCAACCTCTCAGTGACCATCAACCTCTCTTAGTGACCTTCAGCCCCTCTTAATGACCATCACCCCCTCTTATGACCTTCAACCTGTAGCTACAAAGCTCTACTTCTTGTTATCCACCAACCATTTTCTCTTTCACTGTGTGACTAGGTTTCGGAAGATGGACTTGGCCAAAAGCTCTCTGTGGTGGGTGCTCCCCTCCCTCCAGCTTTACTGAGAGTCTTGCTCAATTATTCTGAGGGGGTCAGTTTTAAATGGGAATCAAGCACACTGTTTCAGACACAGAAAGGGTCAGTGAGGGGAAAAAAACAGCATGAAACTAGGTCAATTACCCTCTATCAATTCAATCTTTTTAAGGTAACAAAGCTGATGTTCTACTCAGTTTTAAAACATCAATGGGAATGTGAATCTAGATAGTGTACAAAAACCTTATCCAGTAGCCTCCAGAGAAGTAAGTTCGAAACTGAGAAGGCTAAAAATCAGTTCAGAGAGGTGTGAACTGTCTTATTTTAGGGACAGAGGAGTGAGTCTTTTGCCCATCCCTGAGGAGCTAGCTATTCATTTAACACCCACTTCAGTATTGAGCATCTACAGGGATATGAACTGTTGGTGATGGGAAATGCAACCAGAATTCAACATCCCAGAGATCATCTGCTCTGCCTCTGTGGCTCCTGCTAGCAAGCAACTAATTAAATATCTGGCTGGGAGACTTACACCTGCCCAAGAGTGAGATCAAAGACAAACTAAAGCAAGTCTCAATCGCTGTAGGCTGGAGGTGGAAAGATACTGAGGTGGAGAACATTCTGCTTAAAGCTATGGCAGGTGATGATGAGCAAGGTCCACCTGCTGGTTAGGAAAGAAGTTAAGAAAACTGGTGTTTGCATCAGGTAGATGAGAACTATGGCTTTGTCACGAAGTCGGATTCAGCACCTGTAAGATGGGGCTAAGATGACAGTGATGGAATCGCAGGCGTGTGAAGATTACCTGAGTATTAACACAGAGTGCTAGGATCCTGGAGGTGGGGGTGGCCAACTGAATGGGAGACATGGGTGGTCTTCATGGGAGATAATGTGTGTGCTGGGCAGTTAATGCCATGTCAAAGAATCTGGTCTTCAGACTTCATGTTGGGGATTCTTTTGTATATTCAACTTCATCAAAGTGTGTCCCTCTACCCTTTGCACTCAAGATGTACATACTTACAACATGATGCTACCGTGCGCATCATTTACGACAGTATTAAAAATAGATTCTTGAAGCAGACTTGCTACGGGTGAGTTGTATTTTAGTGGCACAAGGCACTTTTGCTGTATGTGTGTGTGTGCATGCGTGTGTGTGTAATCGGGAAAAACAAGAGCAGGTCGGAAGAGACTGGAAGATCACAGGTGAGTACAGTGGGTACTCAGGTGTGATAAACAGGGGCCGGAGATTCGCAGCAAATTCACCATCGAGGAGGGTGTGAAATCTGAGGGAGACTCTTTGCAAGTCATAGCTGGGCTGGACTGTTGACTCCACACGAGACACGCCCATCAGTGGCAAAGCACAGCCACTGCTACATAGGGAACCATGAAAGGTCCTGATTGGGCTGAAGGTGAACTGAGGTGCTCACCTTCAGGCTATCAAAGGGTAGCAGCATGGGAAGCCCAGACACAGAGAAACGACTTGGGGTGTCACAGCTCTCATCCATGGAGATGGCCAGAAGGAGTAGCCCGAGAGAGCTAATGAAAAGCCTGACTTGCCACTTCACTTCCTTTCTTTTTGAACCGGATGTTCCTTCATCCCGACAGCTAACCACCCCTCAGCCATCAGATCTATTTTTCTTGAACCAGTTTCGTAATAATAAAATGCTCTGGGGAGTAAAAGTTGAACACTGAGTTACGGTGATCATTATAATTCTTCACGTAGCAGCCCAAAGGTTTTATACACTGTGCATCTCTCACTGCCATCTGAAATACGTGGCTTACGATCCTAATATATTCATGATAGCAAAATTAGAGCACAGATAAAAAGATAAATGCAATTTTACTCTTCAGAGATTGTATTTTCGCCTCTATCTATCCAGTCATCTCTTTGAATTCATAGTTTTTCAGATACCGGAGGCCAATATCTACCTTTCATTTTGGATGCTTCCACACAGGCCCCTACATCTGTTATCAATTAGCTTTTCCTGGAAAGATTAAGGATAGGGGAAAAGAAAAATGGAGCTCAGGTTTACTGAGAAACTGTGACATGTCTGGTAGGTTCACCTCTATTATCTGTTTTAAATCTCAAACAGTTTCCCGAGGTCAATATGATTTCGAGATGAGGAAACGAAGACTCAGAAAAGTAAATTATGTGTCCCATGTGAGTGACAGAACCCAGATTCAAATCAAGGACTGCCTAGTTCCCAAACAATGTCTTCTATATAATCACCAGATCACCAGGGTAACCTTTTCTTTTTCTTTCTTTCTTTTTTTTTTTTTTTTGAGGCTAGGTCTTGCTATGTCGCCCGGGGTATGTTGGACTCAAGTGACCCCCAACCTCAGCCTCCCAGGTAGCTGGGATTATAGGCACATGCCACCATGCCCAGCTATTTTTGAGACTAGGTCTTGCTATGTTGCCCCAGGCAGGTCTCGAACCCATGGACTTAAGCGATTCCCAGTCTCAGCCTCCCATCCTAGGCTGGGATTAAAGCCACGTGCCACCGTGGCTGGCTTAAACCTTTGCTTTTTATGGAATCAAAGTATTATTTAAAGTAACACAGTTTTGCAAAAACAAAGTCTTAGATTTTGAGTACAGAATGGTAGCTACCAGAGGGGAAGGAGTATGGGCGGGCAGGTAGGGTGGTAAAGGGGGCATCTGTGGCAGAAGATGAATTCTCAGCTCTCAGTGGTGATCATCACACAGTTTATACATACTCTGAGTGTAACATTGTGTGCTGAAAACTTACATAATGTTATCATGAACCGTTGTTCCTTCAATAGATTTTTTTTTAAAAAGAGAAAAAATTTAAAAAATAAATTGCTACATTTCAAATTTGAGTCTAGTTCATATAAAATCATATAAAATATTAACCTAGTAAACCACATTAGAGAATCTGCTTAGCTTTTGATTTTAGGACATAAAATTACATATATTTTTATTGCGTTGGAATGACTAGTTCCTGAGAAATAAAAATGCCAAGGATACTCTAACAGTATTCCTTGTGGTATCATGTATAATAAACTTCTAATAAGTTGTGACTTTTGGTCCACGTCCACATGAAACTCTTTTTAAAATACTGAACAGAGGAGTGATGATTTTGCCATGATGTTAGGATACATATCACATTTAAATATGGAAATGCTTATCACTGGACGCATCTGTCAAGGTCACACTTAAGGTCATTATTATATTTGACAGTGATCAGGAAGTTCTGTTGCTATTATCTAAGAGTATGTGATTTAATTCCCTCCCTGGTGCTAATCCTGTGTGTTGTTCTAACTGGTTTAATAGCATAGGCGATCAGTGCTATAATATCGGCACAGTGGGGAAGCATAAAAAACAGTGCTAACAAGAGTACTTTTCTGTCCCAAAATATTACCTCTGCCCAAGGTCATTAGCTTTGGCAACAGTAATCAACTTCTGACTTTTAGGGCATCAGGGTTTCTGCTGTCACTTCTTATTTGGCTGATTTTGAGGGGTTCTCATATTAACCCCTCAAGTGAAATGATAGGTGCCCCACTGCTGTGTCAATAAAGTCTATTGACTTAGGCAATTCAACTCATAGCTAATTTAAAAGGTGCTTGAAGGGGCAGCTGCCAAAGCAGTCGGTTGCATTTTGAAATTGAAAATGAAAAAGTCTGACTCATGCTAACATCACAGTGTCAGGGTTTGCAGGTCCCTGGTCTCTTAGCTCAGGGGGCAACATGGAGACTATGCCCTGAAGAAAAAAGGGTAGACTTTTTGGAAACAAATTTCTAGAAAGTCAGTGATTTCTACGTAGGACAGAAGGACAAGCCTCCCTCACACTCAGAATCTTCCTGCCTATAGTCTTGGGCCATAAAACTTTCAGGGAGCGATACAAAAGACAAAACTCAAAGCATTCTTTTTACGAAGCCTCCTTTTCTCAAATCTCTCTATTTAGCTGCTGGCTTGGGGAATCAGAGCTAAGGTGGTTGTGACAAAATGTATATTAATTTATTTGAACTGCAAACATAAGTCAGAGTTTTTTTGACAGTTTCGTTTTCAGGAGTACCAGTTTTGCCAGTAAATTATAGAGTAGGCATTTCCCGCAAATTAAATGTGCTAATTAAATAGAGATATTTAAAGCCTTTAATAACAGTAGCATTCAAAAGCGATTAGAATAACAAAAGCGAAATAAAATGAACAATAAATCTACTTTCCACCCTACTCTGTATAGCCAAGGTTAAACAAAGGTTCCCTTAAGTGAGAGAAGCAGGTACAACCAGCAGCATTTTCTAAGGCTTCATCAAGCCCTCTCTTCAAATAGTCCAGAAAAACTGAGATAGGAAATGATTCTGGAAAATTAGAACGTATATTCAGGAAGGGGGTAGTTGACAATCCTTTGCATTTGCTGAAACTGCAGAAGTGTGAAGGAATTGCAGCTTTCACACAACAAGCACATTTTCTGGAAATAGAGCACAATGGGACTCTCACATTGGACTAACAGTGATTTCAAGTAATTGACTGGAATCACTGGAAAAAGAAATCCTTCCGTTCCATCTACTTATTTTGTAGCAAGAAACCAGAATAAAATCAATGTTGAACCTCATCTGGTTCTGTCACAAGCACTGCTCACCCTGGAGCACATCAACCATTTGAAACCTGTCGCTCCCAGAGAACTGTTTTCACTTTTTCTGTTTAATAATTTTCAAAATGCTTAACATGTTTACACAACAATGAGGTGGAGCCAGTCTCGTCCATCATTCAGTAGAAAAGAAGCAGCTTTAGGAGTTGAGGTTTTGGGAAATAAAATGCAACTTGTGTCGACACATTAGGCACAAGAACAAGTTGGGGACCATGGACATTTTGCAGCTTTTCCTAAGAAAGATGACTCTCATTTGGAAGCACCTCTCAACTTCCATTGGCTTTCAAAGGATGACATGATTAGGATAAGTTTACTCTGGACTGTGGATTTAAAAGGTGGCTTTTCGAGAAGGCAGGTGTGGCCCTGGGCTCTGATATAATCAGTGATGCGGAGCTCTAAGGACTGATTCTTTTCCACGCCAACCCGCTGACCTGGCCGCTTAGCTTACTAAGTCCCATTTGCGCTCAAGTCTCTGGTTTGAATAGCAGGCGGTGCGTGTTTTGTGATGAGGTTTTGTCTTTCCAAGCTTTGCCTGTTGCTTTGACGTCACGGCCCTTCTCCATTGGGACCCGGTCATGTGCGGTCACCCCCTGGCATTTGTCTGGGTTGTAGATATACCTGGGCATCGTGAACTATGGCCACCGTGGGATAAACTTGTAAATACTTGCACCCCCTCTTCCTCTGAAGCCCCTCTGTCTTCTGAGATGAAAGCTTGGCCACAGCCGTCTTTCATCATGTCCTGGATTCCAGAACATGCCGGCTTCAGAGGAAATAAAAGGGGGGCCAGTCCGCGGGGTCTGTGTCCTCCCTCACTGAGATCGCCATCCTTAGGCCCCCCGAGTCTGAACCCGGGAATGATCATAGGCAGCACGAAGGCTGGCTGTGGGTTTGCCGAAGAGCAAAAGGAGGGAACATGGAGGAAAAAATAGACAGGGCCTCAGAGTTATTCTAAACTCAAAGCGAGTGGGTTAGGAATCAAACCAATTAAAGTCTTCACAGCGCGCGTGAGAGGCAGCGAGTCTTCACACACAACAGGGTGTCATCCTGGAGCACTTTTTACAGTGTGTCCCGTTGAGCTCGGATGGGGGAGCCACCGGCAGGCTATTCACCTGCTAACTGTGACTTCTCCTTTCATTGGTGAGTACTTGTTACAACAGTCTTAACAGTTTTAATAGTCTCCATGTCTTCAAACATAGTCGTCGGGGTGAGAAAACAAAAGGGAACTATGCGTACATAGCTATTGTGACTCTTCCCTTTGGGATGAGTCCCATTTAGGGGGAAACATGCCATAAGAGGTGTCTTTCACACCGTGCTTGACTATGCATGCCACCAATCATGCCACCAACAATTCAGGGGCTCACAGGGACAAAAGAGAGGATATAAGAGGCTCCTGTCACTCGGAGGTTTGTGGGATGTTTGAGAATTATTTTGTGACCTGAGAAAACCACCCTAAGTTACAAACACTCAAGACTGAGCCACCCGTATCAGGGAGTTGTGGCTTTGAGACCAAGGTATGGTGATTAAAATGGGAAAGTGGGAGCAAAATCCAGCTGGAAAAGGTCTACGTCAGCATTGAGGAGGGCAAGTGGTTGGAGTATCCAAGGCCTGAAGAGGCACTGATAATTAAGATGTCAGCCTGCAAGGTCAGGCATTTATCAGGAATCAATAGTCCACCCGCCAATCGACGACCTCACCTTGGATTCATAGCTGGATTGGGAAGAGCTGAGAGAACATGTGTTTCTATATAAACAGCCAGGAGCCACACCTTAGCATGTCGGTACAGTGTTACATCACGGCCAAGTGAAACTAAAGATTATGGACAAAGTTCCATGGACAAAATCAATAGCGCACCTAATTCAGGAACTCTCGGACGTGACAACACCACATACTATAAACAGGATTGGGTAAGAGTCAAAGCTCTTTTCAGTTCCAAGATTTTAGTTTTGCAATTTTTTACTTGCCATGAAATGGAATTCTCTCTAATTGTGTAGTATTTGAGAAGATTGATACATACATGACAAGAGCAATGATATAAAACTGAAATGTATATTGAACTACCACCTTTAAACAGAAAGAACCACAAACATGCATGTATATTCCACATAAACATACATGTATTTAAGTGTGTCATGCAAACACATACATGCAATTTTCTAATTGTTCAAAGGGAGTTTTTGTTTGTCTGCTTATTTTGTTTTGGAGGAGACATTTGCAGTTATGCTAACTGACATTTATGGTCTTTCATTCTGTCCTAATATTGTCCTAACTTACAACAGGCTAGATTTTATCTTCTGCTCCTTCAAAATAAAGCTGGTGTGACAATGTCCTGTCATGGCACCTCTGTTTTAGAAAGCACGTTGTACTTTCTAATGCATTGTATTTGCTCTCTCGATGCCTGTCTGACCAGGCAAATCTCAGGTTCTACCACAACTGCGACTACCTGCATTTTCATGCCTGTATTCTCACCTTGCTCTCACCTTGTCTGTCATGTCGTCTATATCAATACATGCACGTGGAGTGAAGTATTTGTGCATTCAAGAAAAGATGAAGAACATCCTTCATTTCGTAAAATCTAAATAACTGTGAAAATAAATAATGGGAGAAATTTCTACTACTGTTTTTAGGGATGTTATTGCTGTTACTTAGAGATCTATCTTCTTAAGAACTTTACTGCACATTAAAAGAACATACACTTGGATTTCAGAAAAAAGAGTGAACCAATAATTACTTTATGCATCTGTTGTGTTCCCATCATTGCTTTTCACCCTGTATGCACAATCTGATTTAACCTTCACCACGACCCTATGAAGGAACAGAAGTTTAGAGAAGGTTCTTGGCTTTAAGTCACCCAGTCAGAAGCAGAGCTTCAATTCTTAATCACTATACTATACCAATGACTGCTCTAGCTCTAATTCTAACGTTGGGCTGTGATATGCTCTATGAGCTATTTAGAGTTAGAGATAGAACTTGGTAGGGGAGGTGAGAGAGTAGGAGGAGGTGTGACTCCTAAAATAGTGATAGTCATACTACTAATGCTTAACATAAGGCACTATACTTAGCTCTTTATATACTATATTCTCTCACTGGGTACTTATTAAGCACCTATTATATATGAATCACTATGCAAAAAAGTTTAAGACAGAGAAGTGGAAAAATAGATAAGCTCTTTGCCATGTATTCTAGCAAAGAAGACATACATTAAACAACAGTAGTGATAAGTAAACTTTCCAAGCATTTACTCTGTGCTATGCACCATTTTAACTATTACAGTAAGTACACAAGACCATTCTAATTGGAGAGACACAAGCTTTATTGCTTTTCCCAAGGAACAAAGGCATTAGTGATCAGAACTAGGATGGAAACCTCTGGTTTCAAAGACCTCTATGGCACCATCTCTCTGTTCTATTGTTTCTACATTATTGTTTGATGTGATACACAACCAGCTTGTGGAGAGACCCTGTAGATAAACTAATGGCAGAATCTAGGTCACTGAAGAGAGTCAGGCAGGGTGCTGACATCTCAAATTTGTGTTGGAAGAGTAGACAAAGAAAACAAGAGACACAACTTAGCTAGAGGGTAACTACAATCCATGTGAGAGACAGTGGGACAGAACAGATTCGGGAGTTAGAAGTAACAGAATTTGGGGATCACTGAACTTGGCTGGGTGTCAGAATCAGAGAAGTCAAACATATTGCCTAGATTTGAGGTCCAGCTAACTAGGTGAATGATGAGGCTATTTTCTCCTATAGAGAACTCCGAAAGAGGCAAATTTGGAAAGATGACGCCAGTTGTTTTATCAGAGACAATCATACCACCTTCATCTCTCGTGTTCTTATGCAACATGTCTCTATCATCTCACTCTAGAGAGGACACAGAATTTTCCTTTCCTTAAATATGGTTTGCCTGAAGGATGTAACAGAAGCCACATCCTTGGTGACCAATGTCCTCGGTCTTAAGAAGCTTTGTAGCTTCTTTCTGGTTCTCCAGGAATGTGCACTTTGGGCCACTCCTGTTGAGACCAGATACTAAGCCTTGAGGACACAGGTCCCAGGGAAGACCAGGTGTGAGAGGCTTCAGTCAAGAGCCACAGTTGACCTGCAGCCAACCGATGGCATCAACTACCAGCCAGGTGAGTGGCTGCCTTAGACTTCCAGCTCAGGGGAGTTTCCACAGGGACCCATCTGACATTGCAAAGCATCTGGGAGTTTCAAAGCACAGTACCCAGTACTTGGCAAGATAACAAATTGTTCTTCTAGCCACTGAAAATGCATGTGGCTTCTTACGCAGTTGTAGATGACCAAGGTGTTTGAGGGTCCCGTGGCCGGCACAGGGTGTGGGAGGTGTTTGGAAGACACTCATTTGGAGATATTGCAGGGCTACCTGGATTCAACGGAGTTAGAGACTGGAACTCCAGGAGAGAGATCCAAGTTCTGTCCTCTGATTGGGGACCCACAGGATGTACCATAGCTCACAGCACACAGAGTATAACCGAAGCCAGCTGAGTGGGGAAAGAACTCAGAGCAGTTATGTTCTGAAAGAGGCAGAGACCTTAGCAGCAGTCAGGCTTGGGGAACTGGTAGAAGAGGCCGCATCAACAACACAAACTGAGACGTCATCGCCAGAATGTCAGAAGGAAGCCCAGGTGACATGGTATCGTAGAGGCTAAGTGCAAAGAGATTCGAAATAGGAGGACAGGTCCTCTATGAAACGGTGTGACTGAGAGTCTGCATGGAGACTGTGGTAGAGCCATGAGTAACTGGAAACCCAGTTCAATGAAGTGGTGTTGAGGCGTCAAGAGAAAGCATCCATGACCAGGTGCTAGTGGGAGTTGGGGGGAGGATGGAGAAGGAGAGAGAGAGACAGAGAGACACAGAGACACAAAGAGAGAGAGACAGAGAGAGAGAGTGAGAGAGTGCTCTGGAGTAACAGGCCAAGCCACGGATTTTCTCCAAAGACCCGAGAGGCTTCAGGTAATCACCTGTTGACAGCAGAGTGGGAGAACTGTGAAGATCCACTTTGGATTCAAGGAGACTCATGGAGAGAGTGTCTTTGTCTATGGAGAGGATGCAGAGAAGGGACATCTCCAGACAGACCCACCATGGGGATGTGTTTATAGGAAACTAAATGAACCTCTTGCAAAGGCTTCCATTTGTTGTTGTTGAGTAGATGAGAGTCATCTGTGGAGAAGGCTGAGGGGCCACAGTTGTGTGTGTGTTCATGTGTGTGCAGAGTCTGTAATAAGTGCTGAGAATTGTGGGGAAAGAGAGAGAGTGTGCAATAAACATGTCTGGAATAAATATGGTGGAGAGAGTGTGTGTGCTTGTGTGTGAAGTTTGTAATAAGTGCTGAGAATTGTGGGGAAGAGTGTATGTATGTTTATGTGTGTGTGCTTGTGCATGTGTGTGTATGAAGCATAGAATAAATGATGAGAATCATGGGGGAGAGTTTGTGTGTGTCATTCTGGAGTAAGTGCTGAGAATTGTGGGGAAGAGTGTGTATGTGGAAGCGCTGAAAATCATGGGGGAGAGTGAGTGAGTGAGTGAGTGAGTGAGTGTGTGTGTGTGTATAGTCTGGAATAAGTGCTGAGAATTGTAGGGGAGAGTGTGGGTGTGTGTATGCATGTCTGTGAAGTCTGGAAGAAGTGCTGAGAATCATGGGGAGAGTTTGTATGTGTGTGTGTGTGTGTAGTCTGGAATAAGTGCTGAGAATTGTGAGGGAGAGAGAGAGAGAGAGAGAGAGAGAGAGAGAGAGAGAGTGTGTGTGTGTGTGTGTGTGTGTGTGTGTGTGTGTGAAGTCTGGAACAAGTGCTGAGAATGGTCGGGGTGAGTCAGTAAGAAAAATCAGGTATGGCAGCTGGACTTGGTTGAAGCTGGCGGGCCAAGCAAGAAGTCTTATGTTTTCTCTTTACAGGTGTTAGGATTGATTCCTTCTTTATATGTGAAGAAATTGAGGCTCACAGAGGTTAAGTAACTTGCTTGAGGTTACAAAGTAAATAAGTGAGGGAGATAGGATTTGAATAGAGGCCTGTGTGAATCTTTCCAGTACATTAGGCTAAACGAATTCCTTGGTCCCAGGGAATACTTTCAGTTTCAGACTTGTTTGGGAAAGAAAGCTCGACTCTTACCTATTTATTCACTTCGTCCACTTACACCCCGTGTACCTACAACCCTAAACCTGAAATTTCTCTAAAGAAGGTCTCGGAATTGTCAGTAAAGCATCAAAGGCTACAACATGAAGTGACATTTGGAAATTCTGGTTCATTCTGAACTGGAACATGAACAGAGCATTTTCTGAACGCTCAGCATCACGACTGTGTTGTGGGGGAGTTCAGAAGGGATGAGAGAGCTGCCTGAATATCCCTGTGTGCAGGAGGCACGAGGAACGTCTAGTGACATACCCACGTCCACCTAGACAACATCTAGGGGTCTAAATTCTAAGGGGTCTCGGGGCTGCTGTCCAGAATCTCTAGAGCTGATGTGATGTGTTTCTCTGGACAGTCTGAGAAATGGAAGTTGTGGGTGAGAAGGCACGGACTCTGCAGGCCCCTTGTGGAAGAGCTAGAGCTTCTTCAGGGCGAGCGCTCCCACACTTACAGGTGGACTTCTCTCCCCTTCCTACAGGTAGGGCCCTGCCAGCCTGGCATCTGGGGTCTATAAGCAGACAAACTGTACCCATGACGAGCCTTTCGCTTGGAAGACTGGATGCAAAAATTCCTCACAGTGCCAGGGTGTGGGGCTATGGGCGGCATCAAGAAGTGATGATTATGGAGATGACCCTTGGGTCGAGGTCTGAATCCAGACAGCTTTCTTCCCATGCAGAGAAATTTTGGTTGGGCCCCTTGTCCATCTGCCAGGCTGGATGGTGAGCTCGGCTCCCATGTGCTGAACCCATCCCAGGGCATCTGTTAGCTCTCCCCTATGGGGGAGGTAAGGAGGGGGAACAGCCCCACATAGACACTGTGGCTGTTGCACACATCAGCTGCACAAGGGCACACTACAGTCATGTGGGCACATCAGGCTCTTCTGAAACAGTGAACAGCAGCCGTGTGTAAAGTATGAATTTACAAATCATCGTAAACTGTGGCGTTTACAAGTAGGTATTATTGGAGTTTTAACTAGCATTTGTTACAATCGGGATAGAAAAGAATACAAAAAGAAAGCTGTGGTCTATGGACACACTGAAATATTATTGTGCAATCAAAAAGGACAAACTTAAAAAAAAAAAGAATTTATAAAGTTAATAAATCTTGAAATGTCCTGAATGAAAACAAAACAAAAAGGACAAACATGTCATTTGCAGCAACATGGATGGAGCTAGAAGGAATCGTGTTGGCAGAAATAAGCCAGAAAGAAAAAGAGAAATACGGGATGGTCTCACTTATAGGATGGATAGAGGGACAACAAACAAATGACTGGATAAGAAAAGTTTAGAATTGTCAACAGAACTGAAGCTTAGAGCAAGAGAGGGGGAGGAGGGTATAACCAGGGAGATTAAGATGGTTCATGGGGGATAAGGTGATAGGAGAACTTTGGGGTAGATATTGATGCAATATATATAATCAATCAATAAAAAAAATAGTCAGGTGCATTTCACCAACTGCATGGATATAGTAACTGGGGAAATGCACCTCAGATACACATGGTCGCCCCAGTGGGGCTGGAGGTAACATTTCCACGGTAGTCCCATGAGCATGCCGGAAGTCACTGGTCTGGAAGCTGCACACCAGCTCCAGAGATTTCCGCAGATGTATTTATAGGATGTTTCCAAACATGAGAGTCTGGAGCTCGCAGGATCTGACAGTCTGTTTCTTGCAGATCTGAACGACCAGACACCTTGTCAAGGTTATCAAGCCAACAGGAGAGGCAGCCAGGGCAGCAGGGGAGGCTAAGTGAGATGAGTGCTGTGGACTTGAGCAGGGATCTCCCTGGCCAGACTCCAGCAGCCCAGGGAATCCGAGGCCTCGGCTGGCTCAGAGCTAGGCTTTTCAGATCCTTGGAGAAGAATAGACACATTCTAGTTTTTCATTTCATTGTAATAAGAGGTTAGGATGTTTTAAAGCCAATAAAACAATTGCAATGAGCATTTTGCTCTTTTGTGTAGCTCTTCAGCCTGCAAAGCAGCTGTGTGGTGAATTCATCCCATGGGACCACTGACAGCCCGTCACTGGAGGAGATGGCCTCGGTGGGTGTCTTGGTGAGGGTGAGGGGTGGTGCCAACACCAATAGTGGTGATCCTCTACCCCTACATCACACCCAGTGTGATAAAGCAGCACCACCTCAATAAGAAAGACAGTCCAATTCTCAATCTATATAGACCCCCAACAGAGACAATTTATTTCTATGGAGTTACTGGATGTGTTCAGACTCATCAGTGGATAAAAAAATGATGGCATTTGTTCTTTTGAGAAGTGTCTTTTTAGTGCTTTGCCCCATTTTTTGGACTGGGCTTTTCGTTTTGTTTTTGTTGTCAGTACCTTGTGGATCTTTGTTATCAGACCCTTATCACTTGTATGGAGGGCAAAAATTTAACAGAGTATTATTCATCAATCAAAGAAGACAAACTTACCTCATTTATAGCAACACGGATGGAGCTAGAAGGAATCATGTGAGCGGAAATAAGCCAGAAAGAAAAAGGGAAACACGGGATGGTCTCACTTATAGGAGGGATAGAGGGAAAACAAGCAAACAAATGGATAAAAAAAAATTAAAACTGCCAGCAGAACTGAAGCATAGAGCAAGAGAGGGGGAGGAGGGTAAAATCAGGAGAAGGATGGATGCAAGAGATTGAGATGATGCATGGGTGATAAGGTGGTGGGAGAACTTCAGGGTAAACTATGATGTAAATATATATATCTATATCTATATATAAAATAAAATTTCAAAAAAAATGACCAAAAACAAAACAAAACAGACAAAATGAAGGCACTGTTAAAAACCGTGACACTTGACTGAGCTGAAATTTCCTGCCAGCAGTTTCAGTCAGGAAATCTTGTCCTTGCTCCTCTTCACTCCACTGTTTAGAGACAGCCGCTGTCCTGAGGTGTGGTGACAAATCTGTCACTAGCTATGGTTTTCTGGAACATGGGGATCTTGGTGCAAAAAGGCACTACACAGAAGTGGGCACGGGAGTGATTATTAATCTGCAATTCAACATCTCAGGAAAAGTACTTACGAGTAGCTCAGGTATCTCAAGTGCATGAGGTATTGTCAACACGAAGCACAGGTGGAGGAAGGAAGAACCAGGAGATGGCAAAAGTCGGAGTCACAATAAATGAGCAAAGGAAGAACACTGAAGAAATAAGTATGAACTGACTACAGACACATCATTGCTTCTGTCTGAGCTTGCAAAGTATTGCATTACCGAAGAGGGATGGAATGGCCGCTGAGGTGAACGGCCAGTCCACTTAGGGAAGAAGAAACAAAGGAAAGAGAGCAGGACAGGCTAAGAGCAAACCAACATATTTATCAGACAAAAAAGGGTTTCAATCTAGTTACTTTGTTATATAAAGTTTTACCATTTTTGCAAAAAGTCAAGGATGTCAAAAACCGCTATCTTTCTACCTGCACACACAATATATCAAAATAAGAGGCTGCTAGATAAACTCCTATGTCCATGCATTTGTACATAGGTCCATTTGTATACATTTTTCTGGGGCACTGACATTGGAAAAACAAAATAATGCATTCTCTAACCTCTTCAATTCCATTTTAAATTCAGAGCCAATTGATTTGAAAGTCTGTTAGTTCACAGTGGAAACTTTTAAAGGTTTAGAAAGGGCAAGCAGAGGGAAGGTCAATACATAATAATCCTGTCATGTGTTTTGTGTTTAAAGTCTTGTATAACAAAATTAATAGAGTATTCCAACTCTACCTACTTGTCGAATAGAAGAAAGCTTAAAATACACAAGGCAATATAACAGATGATCTATTGCATCACGATCTGAAAATAAAGTGAAATATACACTTGGGGAAGGAGAAAATCGGAAAGCTTAACTATGTATTAGAACACAGAAAATGATATTATTCCTGTAATAAACACGTGAAGTCTCAATTTTTCAGCTTAACAATAAACAAGCACTCACTAAAAGATGCTATCTCTAATTTCAAAACCTTTCCCCTCTCTTGTCTACAAAACGATGTAAGGGGTGAAAATAAATGTATGGGAAAGAGATAGTACAAGAAAAAAATCAAGATGCATAGTTCCCTTACCATTGTCGCCAGAAGGTAATGACACAGTGTTGGTTGGCATGGCGTCAGAATTCACTTTTCCATTCTCAAATGTATCATTTTCACTTTGCTGTAACTGCCAGTTGAGGCCAAATAGATGCATTGCTGAGTATAAAGAAGAGAAGTTGTTTAAAAGTGTGCTGCTTTTAGCTATCACAGCGAATGAAAAACATGCATAAAGAAAGTTCCATGTAAAGCTAAATGCACTGTGTTTGGAAATCCCAAAAGTAAAAGCAGAAAAAAAGTTATAAAACAGTTTCTCAAATGAAATGCAGCTCAGATACAAAGCAGTATAAACTGGTGCATTGTAATAATGTACTTATACTATTCAGTGTGCTGGTTTCAAGAAACTCAGGAGCGATCATTTGCTTTATCTTGTTCTTCCCCATCACTTAAGTCAGGGGCAGCGCTTGCCAAACTTAAGGACCACAGGCTACCTGTACATTTACACATGTTGCTGTAAACTCTGTCCTCAAGAAGAGACAAGATGGTGTTCATAAGAATTAAGGTAAAAAGTGAAAACCAGTCTCAGAAGAATGTCTTGGCATCTGCCATGATCAGAATGGATTCACGCACACACAATATAATCTCCAAATCTTTCAAACAGGAGATAAATAATTATTAAACCTGGCCATTAATTCAGCACTAGCACAGACTGAACAACACACAGATGTCGCAAGTGATTTCCCTTCAAGCATCTGAAAGGAGTATCATGAGCTTGTCAATTTGTAAATAATTTACCAATTGATTAGAAATTCCAAAATCTTTGATTTATTTAAAATATTTAAATATATATATATATATATATACACACACACAATGGACTATTACTCATCAATTAAAAATGACAAATTTGACAAATTTATGATAACATGGATGGACCTAGAAGAAATCCTATTAGCAGAAACAAGTCAGAAAGAAAAAGACAGAAACCAAATGGTTTCACTAATATATGGAACACAGGAAAAACAAGCAAAAGGCCAGGAGGAAAAGTCCAGGCAAGGTAACAACTAAAGTAAAGAACCCAAGCGGGGGGAAGGGATGGGAGGGAGTGGTCAGGGAGGGAAGGTGGTGGGTGAACCCTGGGGAATACAAAGATGTGAAACATATATATATATATATATATAAACATATATATATATAAACAAACAAATTTTTAAAAATTGGTTAGAATTTCCAGAATGTGTTTGACTTTCATTCAAAATATTGAAAACTAGATAACAAGAAGAATAGTCATAAAGTTCTATATGTAACATAATAAAAATTTTGGTCCTTTATTTAAAATATTTAGAAGGATCATCGCCATCATATTAACCATGAACACTCCAAAGCCTTCATTTGTGTTCTACAGACTATCATAAAACAATCATCCTTAAGGAAGGCTAAATACAAACAGGGCAGCCCTGTGCTGGTCTGATTACCCAATCATGAGCCAGAGTTCGGTATTATTTGCTTACCATGGGTACTGGAGTTCCGCCAGAAAGATGCAAAAGATGGGATAAACATGCATGGTTCGAGACGGTGTGATAATCACCACTGCCCAAAAGCCCTTATTAAATATCCAATCTTGGCAGTAACACAACCACACTGGCATTGTGCAGGGATCAGGCTGTTTGGCTGTGGCTAAGATTTTGCTTCCACTCTCAATCTAGGATTTAACCTTGGACAGGTGATGCGATTTTGTCCAGTGTTGGGTATTCCTTAAAAACGAGGCTGGTCAAGCCCACCTTGCTTACTGGAGCTGAATTCCCAGACAGTATGTATCAAGGGCAGATGTTGTATTGCAGGACAGTTGTTGGCCTATCAGAATTTCATGTTTTTGCTCTGCCCTGCAGGTGCCTGAGTTATTTGGAATCACCTGGGTAGAGAGTGGTACTTCATGATAAATAGCCCATGTGTGGGTAACTCTACCAGCTGTAAAGACCTTCCACTTCTTGGGAAAGCCTTTCCTGACTGAGTTAAGGGTTTCTCCCCAAGCTGGTGCAGTGCACTTTTAAGGGTACCACATTTGCCTTAGGCAAAGCTCCATTCGTCTTGATCAGTGCCTATCAAATCAATGACTTCAATTTTCTGAGGTTTGAAAATCCATGAAAACACTGTTGTGGATAAAGATGGAGGGATTTTAAGGAAAAGTGAATAAATAGAAGGCAAATTCCTAAATCGCATGGAGTGGTGTATTAATAATTAATTAATAACTGCCTAAGTGGCATGCTAGATGCAAAACATCTGAGTTTTTGAAAACCCACCGGAACTATATATAATTGATTGAATTTTTAAAAAGATGCCTAAGTTCTAGGTCATTCTAATGCCAGTTTTACATTCCTTAGTTAATAACACATGATCTGAAATCATGCTATAGTAAAAAACATACTGAGCACAGTTAGAAACAGTACATCCAAAACCTGTATTTGCAACATATATTGCAGTATATATGTTTATATATACTCATACTCCCTGCTTCAGTGAAAGGCTGCTTGATTTCCCCATTAAACTCTCACTTTTCACAGATTAAGATATAGGTTACAGATTTGTGAATTTTTAAATTGTCAAGTTGTAAAGAGGTATAACTCCATATGTCACTAACTTATCTAGTGTTTGAGTACAGCATGTCAGGAGCTTTCTAAACATTTATCACTTTATGCACACCCCCCCTCCCCCAGTTTCAGATACTCTGGCAAGTTTTGAATAAATTAACGGGAGCCAGTAGTTCTGCATGTGGGCAAAGGTCTCACAGACAAAGTGGGGCACAGAGATGTTAAATATTCCAACAGGGCCAAACTTTATAGACGCAAAATAACTGATGTTATTGTGAGCTTTTATGTAACAGATAAAGTTCTCCCAGGGATAGGTTTGCACCTACACTGACCTTAGCAGACTTTGAAGACTAGCACTCATCCTCCATCCGGCACAGATGTCAAATTAAAACAGTCTGTGTCTGGGGCACTATTTTATATTTTATCCAGATGGGCAACAGCTCTATTTTTATTTTTTTATTGTTCTGAACCACCATATATTTTTAAAATTTGTTTCCTTTTACATCGTTATCTACCCCAAGGTTCTCCCATCACCTAATCACCCATGAACCACCATATTGGTCTTTTGTGACCCTCCCATTCCTGCTTCCCACAACCCCTTCCCCTCTCATGCTCCGTGCTTCAGTTTTGCTGAGTTAATGAACCCTTCAACTACTGGAAATGGAACTTCCATTTGACCCAGCAATCCCACTGGTAAGAATCTACCCAAAGTTTACAAAAACTGTAATCCAAAAAGACAACTGTACCAGATGTTTACCCAGATGCTTATCGCAGTGCTATTTACAATAGCCAGGATATGGAAACAACCCAAATGCCCCCAATAGACGAATGGATCAGAAAGCTGTGTTCTGTGTACATGATGGAATATTATCCATTAATCAAAAAAGATAAACGTCATTTATGGCAACATGGATGGAGCTAGAAGGAATCATGCTAGCAGAAATGAGAAATACTGGATGGCCTCTCTTATATGAGGGAAAGAGGGAAAACAAACAGGCAACAGCTTTATTATTATCATTTTTTAACTACAGAAACCTCAATCAAATGGGTTGCTACCTGTACTTAATACGTATAATGATACGTACAATAAGGTCTGCCTAAGAGCAGATCTTGTTTAACACTGCATTGAAAACAGAAGAAGTTTGCTTGGCTTTAGGATATTATGTACTTAGAAAATGTTGGTATTTGGTGTTTCATGGTACTCTTGACACTCATTTAGTGTAATTTAAGGTTTTTGTTAAAATATGGAGTGTTAGACTGAATCTTCAGTGAATGGGGTGGGAGGGCAGCAAACGTAGGAAGAATCAAGAACATTGCAGAGATTACTGAGGGCAGGGTCATAAAACTAGAGATGTCTCTGGCAGATGGAGAAAGGGAGGATGAGTGAAATAAAATACTAGTGTGTACAAGGAAAGATGAGCCCTGTTCTTCGATGCCTAAGCTGGGGAGCAGATTGAATCCCAAGACAGGAAGGCTTTTGTGGATGCAATTGTGCCTTGGTTCATGGTGGGCATGAGAAGAGTGGAAACAGTGGCTGGGAGCTCTGGAACTTTCTGTGTGCCTCAGTCCTCAGGTAGAGAACTTAGGTGAGCAGTACATTGGGTAGAACACTGACATTCCCTCAGTCACAGGGAATGTCCCTCAGGTGGGGAACAGAACTCCATGATATTTTTTAATTTGATCAAAACAACTTTAAATTTCTAAAGTTAAAAATTTAGAAATTCTGAAATTAAAAGTTTAGAACAATCTAACAGACAAGAAAAATTTAGAAGTCCTTTTTAGCAAAATTGAAGCTTAGAGCATGAGACGGGGTGGGGGGGAAATCGGAGATAGGAGGGGCAAGGAAGACTAAGAGAATGGTTCATGGGTGATAAGGTGGTGGAAGAACCCTGGGGTAGATAATGATGTAAAACAAAATAAATAATGTAATAAGCATAAATAAAAATGAGTAAAAATTTGCATATGCAAAACTAAAACCAATCTAGGTTTATTTTTTTAAAAATTAAACATGCTATTAGCACTTCCTGCATTAGTTCCTTTAATAGTCAGGAAGAGGCCACTGAATAGTTACTATTTTTATTTTCACTTTAAACTCGAGAAAATGGAGACTTTGACAGCTTTTTTTTTTTTTTTTTTGAGACTAGCTTGCTATTTTTGCCCGTGGAACCGCAGGTTCTCGTTGCCCGGGGTACCACAGACTCAAGCAATCCCCAGCCTCAGCTTCCCAGGTAGCTGGGATTACAGGAATGCGCCACCACGCCCAGCTCTTTTTTTGGAACTAGGTCTCACTACGTGTCCCAGGCGGGACTCGAACCGCGATCCCTATCCCCGGCCGCTTCATATGTTGAAGCTTACAGGCACGACCCACGTGCCTGGCCTTTTGTTGACAGTTTAAGGTTTGTTGGTAGTAGCTGACCTTGACCTTAAACACTGACTTCCTGATAAGAAAGGGGGCTGCACTCCATGACTCTCTAGTCTACCAGAGGGCAATGGACTATGAACATTTACATAGAAGGGAGTGAAATGTAACTTCGTTGAGGAACAAAAGCTCCAAGTAATGGAAATGGAACTAGCAATCAGTCCAGCAATTCCACTTCTGGAAATCTACCCAAAGGACACCAAAACTCTAACTCAAAAGGACACCTGTATTCGTATGCTTACGGCAGCACTATCTACGAAGCCAAGATATGGGAAAAACCCCAACACCCCAAAATTGACAAATGGATCAGAAAATTGCGGTCTATGTACACAATGGAATATTATTCAGTAACCAGAAAGATAGATTGGGTGCATTTGTGATAATATGGATGAACCTAGACAGGATCATGCTAATGGAAATAAGCCAGAAAGGAAAAGAGACCCATTGGGTGATCTCACTGATAAGCAGGATATAAAGAAAACAAACAAACAAAAGGACAAGAAAAGGTTAAAACAAATTGACAGCAGAACTAAAGCCTAAAGCAAGGGATGGGGAGGGATGGGTATGGGCGACTGGAATGGGAGTTCATGGGTGGTATACACCCTTGGGCTATACAATGATGTAAGTATACATGTATTTATGTGCAATCAATTAAAAAATTTTAAGAGAAAAAATGTTGAGAAAGTTCACCATAAGCTGTCAAAACCAGATCTTTCCACCCTATTTCCAGATGCCATTTCCTGCTCTGGCTGTTTTCCTCTTCTCTGAATTGTCTGAATTATTATGAGGATTCACATTAAACAAATTAAAAATAATTTAATACAGGATGTTAATTTATCTTTTTTTGACAGTAGCAAAAGAACAAGAGGAATCAGAAGTTGTTCATTTGTTAAAATTGGCTTCTAAATACAAGAAATTTGCCAACTATAAATGGTTACATTTTGTCGGATCATGTTTGAGATGGTTGTTTGAATTGGAAGGTATTTTCTCATTAAAAATCTTAAAAATGGTGTTTACGTTCTTAGTCTACAAGTTTCTCTCTCTAGCTCTATTTTTTTTTCTGTCTCCCTGTCTATTATCTCTCTTCCTCCCTTCTTTTCTCTAAAAGGCACAGATGTGAATGTCCTTGTAATACCTTTAACTGCAAACAGCCCAGAAATCTGCTATCATTAAAATGGCTTAATAAATTACAATCCAGTTTTGTCTCTGGTACACAATAGACAAAAACTAAACCAAAAAAAATTCGAAAAATGTGATGATAAAACAGGTTGCTAGGAGGGAATCCTCAGAGGTGGGGAGCAACGAAGGAAAGGGGGTACACTTGGCTTTTGGTGGAGGATGGTGAGTGCTTTGGCGGTGGGGGAAGCGTCCCAAATCTGTATCCCCAAAACATATACAATGTTGTTATCCAATGAAACACTGTTAAAGAATACATCAATAAAAAGTGCTATAGGAAAAAAGTTTATCATGTAGTCATCAGTGGAATTCTATACAGCAATGTAAATGAATGTGTCACTGCCAGATACAATAATATGGCAAAACTTCACAAAAGAAATATTTTGCTTAGGGTTAATCTTAGAGACCTGGATTTTTCTAGAATGGTGGTTGGGGAAAGAGGGTGACAAGCTAAGACTCTGAGGTGCCTAGAGTGAGAAATTTTCAGAAGGTACCTGGTTCAATCCTTTCTTTCTTCAGGGAAGGAGAAAGTAGATTTCCAAGCTGATTCCTAGTGGGACTGAATCTCCTTAAATTAGTTGTCATATGTTTTCACGTGCCATCTACCAAGTGAACGAGCAAATCTTACACACTGTCACCTCAGTCCATGACAAGAGAGGAATCACGTGGGTGAGAAGACAGCAATCACTGTTGTGATACCTGTTTCTACACTGAACAGTCAACTTTAGATCACATCTTTTTACATGGTCTTGTGGTCTTCTTGGATGGTAACCATGCCAACATGTCTAAAGGTAAAACATCTCTCTCCTACCCTCTCTCTTCTTCCTTTTTTCCTTACATTGCTGTTGACTTTTGTGGAGTTTCTTATTTTTCCCTTCAGGTTTAACCGCTGTAAATCTCCCACCACCATATTACATCACATCACATCACATCACGTCACATCACATCACGTCACATCACATCCCATCACTGTCACCATAGTGTCTTGAGCACTTCTCTCCCCTATTTGACCCCACTTTCTCCCCCTCCCCCGCCTAATGTCTTAGATCTAGATTTGTGCTGCCAAGTTTTGTCTTTTTTTTTCCGAGTCAGTTTTCCTACATTCCTCCTATAAATGTGATCACCTGGTATCTTTCTTTTTCTTTCTGACTTATTTCACTGAGCATAATCCCTTCCATATTCCCTACCTGGTTCCATTCAATCACTTACAATCAGGAACATGAAAATCAAAACCACAATGAGATAACACCTCATGTAGGTGAGAATGCCCTTTATCAAAACAACTAGCAACAACAAATGGTGACAAGGATGTGGGAAAAAGGAACCCTCTTTACACTGCAGGTGGGAATGACGATTGGTCCAACCACTACAGAAAGCTCTGTGGATTTTCTCAAATTACTAGAAATGGAGTTACCGTAAGACCCAGCCATCCCACTCCTGGGAATCTACCTACAACATGTCCTTTTCAGAAGGATGTTTTGCAGTCGTCCCAGTCACATGTAAAATCAGCTCTAGCAGCCAAAGAAGGCTGGAGCCCTTGGAATTATGGATAATGACCAGGGGGCAAACAGGTAGCAAAGAAACAGACCGGAGTTTCTCTCTGGAGTTAGAACTCTCCTTTGCGTTCTCTTGAACTCTCCTCCCTCCCTTTCTCAGGGTGATGCTGCCCTTTTAATCTCTCCTCCTAGACCGAGGTGTGCCCACTCATACACATGCACACCTGTCAGACAGGTATGTAAAGTCATGGGGAGGACACAGTCACAGAGGCAGAAAAATCCTGACAAACCCATTTAGTCCACAACGTTAATCAACATAATGGTGATTGGCAACACGTTCCATGTTCTAGGTGTACCGCTTCACACTCTACAAGGGCATCACCTCTGCAAACGATTCTTCTGTCATGAGACACATTCCTTCTATCACCTCCTCATTTTCATTGTCTGTAGACTTTCCCAAAACAATAAGTTAGAGACAACATACCAGGAAAGATCTAGCTGGGAAACTGTAGGAAGGAAATTTTCTTTCAGGTTCTAAGATGATTGAAGTGAGAGAAGTTAGAGCACACATTCCTTCCATTCTTCCAGGTTGACAGAGATGAAAGGAATCCATAGTGTCACAGCTATCCCACCTCCTCCCCACTGGAAGAAAAGGGCATGGCATTGTTTTTAACCAATAGCTATTGGTTTGACACTGAAAGTCAGCATGTGGAACACTGGAAACCGAAATGTACAATTACAGAAAATTATATAGCACCAAGCAGCAAGGCAGTGCCATTTTTAGTTCCATGTTGAGAGAAATGGTGCCCAGTTCTGATTTTGTCCCTGGGGACTATGCCACTGAAGTTGCTATCACAGCTACTATTATTTCTCCTGGCATGCCCGGGTTTGCAGATACTGCCAACGACGGATGGGAAGGAGGGTGGTGACAGCTGGTGATATGGTCCAGCAGGCTGCCAGAACCTTGGAAAAAATTACAGAGGATGTTGTGAAGCGAGCAGAGAACAAGCACCCTCACCATCCGGAGCCCGAAGGCAGCGGCTGCCCCAGAAGCCTGAAGAGCACGCTCTGAGCTCTTGGCAACTTAGGAAACAGTTCTTAGCAGGGCTGCCATTATTGACTAAATGCTGTTTAACACGACGAGATCCAGCAAACATTCTCTGAAAGATGGAAAGCCAGAGATAATATGAAAAGCAGATAGTTGCAAGGAAAGCTCACTTAAAAAAATATCATCTCCAAATGCCTGCAATTTAGCTTTGTTTATTCTTCCAAACCTTGAGAGTTCACTTCAGCAACTTAAGTCTAAAGTTTCTTTTTCTTGTCATTCACATCCACCATGGTATGTTTCCCCCAAAAAAACTGGCTTTCTGAGAAAATTCATTAAGAACATGTGGCCAGAAGTGGAAAGAAAAGATCAGAATCTGACCTTCGAGGGTTAAGTACATAGTTTTTCAGCATAGGTGGTGGAGAGTTTTGTTCTTCTCCACGGAGACCTGGCATCCAGTCTCAATCCTGGCTCTAATTAGTTTTGGAAATTTGGCAAATCAGTAGGCGTGTCTATAAAAATCTGAAGTTTGTGCTAGCCCATCTCGAGTGGGTTCTTCCAAACTTAAGTTCTACGACACGTTGACTTATTTAAAGATATAAAGACTCAGGCTAAATTACTGAGCCAGGAAAAAACATCCGGCATTCAGATGACAACAACATTTTAGGATATCCATGCTGTGACTTTCTGATTTAAATTTTAAAATCAAATAAAATCGCCTGGGTCGAGCTATCATGTTATGCACACAGTGTGCACGTAGCTTAAGTTCTGAAGGCAACATTTCTTCATTGTAAGCTTCCATTTCATGAATGCATAAGTACACATGGCATCCATGTAAAATGATTAGATTTTACAGAAAATCTAAGAAAAATACTTTTTCATGGAGGGTGATGATTGGACCTGATAGATGCTTCCAGAACACAACCAAGGTTTCGATGTAAAAGCCTCTTGTGTTGAGACTGCAGTTTGTAACTTGGACCCCTACTGGTCTGAACTGTCATTAGAAATACATAGTTTTTCCATAAATTAGATTTTGTTTTGGATTTCCTGCTGTGTTCACATACATGGTGACAGAAAGCGGCGGGCAATATTTTGGCATTATTAATAATCTAAACTATTATTAATAACTGTTATGGTAGGTATCGTTTTGACAGTCTATACCTGGCTGACCCCAAAAAGTGTTACTTTAAAATTCGTCTTTCTTTTGAAGGCTTTCCTATTACATGTATGTATTATTGTCATCCATTGAAAAAGAAAATTATCTCAAAGGTAGGAACAAACTCTTGGTATGGCAATCGCCTCTGAATTTTACAACATAAAATGCTAAAATCATAGCTTTTAGAACTAACAGGTTTTTTGGGGGGGATACATAAGGGGAGGAGGAAGAGGCTGTTGATATTTTATATTTCTAAGCTGCCTACTTTTCCTTTCATCCTTCCTTGACACTGCACGTCAGTGGGAAAGGAGAAATCCATCAGTTATCACTATGTCTCGAGGAAATGGAGCAATGATGGATTCACGCTGTTTTTGCCAGAATATCTGATTCAGATTCCTTTATAATCTTAAAAACGTCTGATTTTGGATTTTCTTGAATCGTTTCTGTCTTCATGAGGTAGCGAGCATCACATACTGACGAATGCTGCTTGGGAGATCCTAAATGCAGTGACTACAGTCTGAGCAGACAGAGGCTGAGGGGAACTGAGGGGATGAAGCTGGGATTCCTAGGATAGAATGCTTTCCTGCCGTTCAGGCCCATTCTCACTTCCAGGTTCCTTTCTTCCAATGAAAGACACATTTGTAACGTAACTTGCGCTTCTGACAGAAAGAACAAAGTGTCGGAGATCATCGAATCCAAAGGGGTCTTCGAATGTGGATAAGCTGGAGCATCTTCTTTTTTTTTTTTTTTTCACACTCAGACAAAAAGCTTTATTTGGGATGTCTTTGTCCAGGGAGCAATTAAAAGGTATATGCACTGGGTGTGATTAAAAAAAAAAGCAACACTTTCCCCAAAAGTGAGCCAATGCAGCAAAATACAATGCATGTTTCACTGTTAAGACATTCTAGGCAACCTGAATGAAATCATTTAAATGAAAGGCCTATAGACTCATCAGGGACCACAATTAGTAGCCCGACCCTTGTCACCCCAAGCACCCCCTCCCAGTGGAGGCCTTATCTAACTGCATTTTTCACCTGGAATGCTCTCTGCCATCACAGCCTCTCTGCCATCACAGTCGTCGCCTGTCTCATGGCAAGCACGTGGAGAGTCTTTGTGACCTACTTAAGTGTCACAGCATTTTCATGGCTGCTTTGACTTTTGAAAAGGCAGAAGAGACTGAAAATCACCGTTCTTTCGGCTTCTGACACTGTAATCATTATTAGATGCACCAACTATGATCAGGGATGGGAACATTCTTAGAGAAAGGTGGGTTAGGGTACAGCAAAATTTAGAAAAAATAGTTGCGTTAGACATCCTCGCTAGAATGGGAGGATGAAGGTCACTTCTTCCAAGATCTGTACTTGGTGGAGGCAGGAGGAAGTGGAGGGAGAAGGAGAGAGCAGGGGGGAGGGAGGGAGGGATAGGAGAGGGGAGGCAGAGAGAAAGAGAGTGAGAATAGTGTGTGTGTGTATGTGTGTGTGTGGTGGGGGGGGCGCATGTGTGTGTTTGCCAAGTGACAACTTACAGGGTAAATGATTTGTTCAGGCCTTTTCCTCCATTGGCCTGTATAACCAGCACCTGAGGTGCTGCGTTTACCCCATGATTGTGCATGTGTAAGTGTACACATCTGGGCAAAGGAGCGGGGGGATAAAGGGGTGCAGAAGGCATGAAAGAACATGAGTATGAAAGAACAGGAGAGGACAAGATGTCAGAGAGAGAGAGGCCGGAGAAAGAGTATGAAGCTTCCTGGGGGCCTGGGGATCTGCCTGCCTCCCAGCCTACACCAGCCCCTTCCGCCAGCCCTTCCTGCTGTGTCTGTGTAACTGCTAGAACCAATGAAGAACCCATGCAGATGGGTGAGCCTGATGCCTGTGCACTGCATCTGTGCACTACAGGGATGGGAAGGTCACCCAACAACTATAAACAAAACCCAGAGTTTTTTAGGCACCTCAGCCCAATGGACTTTTGCTTGTATTGTCCATCACTCATTCACCAGTGAGGCAACATGGCCACCTCACAGAGTTCCGGTGTGTGCGTGTGAGAAGCAGGCACTACTCACCCATGATGGCTGGTGGGTCAGGGGACGCTGACAGGTCACCCCAGCCCCCTTGACTGTGTCCTCTCCCTTCAGGTGGCCGGTGGGAAGAGATCTCACAGAGCCCTGTTCACCTGGAGACCAGTTTTCCTTCAACTCTGAGTTTATCTTAACCATCACTATGAATATTCATGAAGAATTTGTGG
>PVHY01016544.1:0-17401 GCA_004024945.1 Uropsilus gracilis
GGCACATGCCACAGCCTCCCCACCCCAGCCAGCGGCCATGATCCACACCGTCCACTCACTGCCTGTGGCTTGGCCTGTGCCTGCCCGGACAGAATGGCTGGGAGCAGAGCAGATGGCGCATGGCTGGTTCGGGTCAGGTCTGTGTGCAAAGCACTGTGGGGAGGTGCAGGGTCACTTCATCCAAGGGCTTCATTGGACTCCTAGGGTCCCTCCTTCCTGGAGTGACCCCCCCCCCCTGCCTCGTACACACAGCAGTGATAAACACTGGTGACCCCAGAGCAGAACCAGGGGAGCATGAGCACAGTAGGCCCTAGCAGCAATGCAGGTTGCCCATGCAGCGCTGTCACTTGGCACACGTTTTGCCACTGATCTCCCAGCAGCAGGTTGAGGAGGAATCTTCTACACCCTGCAAGGGCCAGCCTACTGGAAGCTCCCCCAGACTCCAACTGGGAGGGAGATCTATGAACCCTGGCAGGCACAGCAGACACCAGCCTCTTTCTCATCCCCTGTACCTGCAAACACAAATGGAGACTTCCTCCTTGGAGCTCAACATCCCCCACACAACTCACAGCTGGATGGTCTGCTTCCCACAAGGGAAGGTACAACATCCCCACTTCTGGTTCCAAGCTGGATGCCCCTATTTCCAGCTCCCTCCTGAGCTATTATCCTGTGTCCAAGAACCCCCTGAAGATTTTGGGCTGATCTTACAAGGAGCACATGGTTCCAGACTCCAGGGGCAAGGTCTCTCCAGGGACCTTTACCTCTCTTTGCAGCTTTCAGTCCCCATCTAGGCACTGACCCCTTGGCTCTGCTGCTGGAAGATTTCAATGTCAAGGGAGGAATGTAGTAATTGCAGCTTTCTGGAAGTTGGGGTGAGACAGATCAGTTCCCCGGACAGCTGTGGGGAAGGAGTCCCTGGACCTTTAACCCAGGTCTCCATGAAGTGAATACTGTAACCTAAGACATGCCTGTGCCTTCCACTGTGAACATCCAGTTCCCATTTGTGCCCTATTAGAAATTACAACATGTCATCAGATTCCTTCACCCACTTGATCTTGATCTGCTCCTTGCAAAGGAAGAAGGTGTGAGTCAGCTGGCCAGTCCCTCTCTAGTCAGGCATGTCGAAGGTGGGCAGGGAGACTCCTGAGCTTGCTCAAGTCACATGTCCAAATGGATGTCCTAGAAGCCCTAGGTATTGCTGATGGGAACCAAGTGGAGAGCTCTCCCCTGTGGGCATATCCTAGTCTAGCATAATGCTGCCTCCTCTGTCTCTTCCTGGCCTGGGTGTCCAGAGCAAATAGCCAAAACCCTCTTTACCAAAAGAAGAGAGAGTAGGTATCACAACTCCAGATTTCAAATTATACTGCAAAGCCATGATAATTGAAAAACTATGGCACTGGAAAAAAAAACAGACAATCAGACCAATGGAACAGACTTGGGTGCCCCAAAATAAAGCCACACATATATGGTCAACTAATTTTTACAAAGGGACAAAAATTACATATACTGGAACAAGGGTAACCCCTACAGTAAATGGTGCTGGGATAAATGGACCATATAAGCCAAAAATGGAGGAAACACTCTAAACTTATACTCCAGAAAACCATTTTAAAACACATCTATAGATGCTAAAAAATGAAGGAAAAAAAAAACAAAATAGCTGGGACTACAATAAATTAAAAAGCTTTACAGCAAAATAGACAATAACCAAAACAAAAAGATATCCAACCTATTGAGAAAAAACCTTTACCCTCCATACAAGTGATAAGGGTCTGATAAATAAAATCAACAAAGAACTCATACAACTTAACAACAATAAGACAAAATATCCAGTCAAAAAATGGAAAGAAGTAAAAAGACTTTTCTCAAGAGATGAAATACAAATGGTCAATAGACAAACAAAAAAATGCTTGACATCACTAATAAACAGGGAAATGCAAATCCAAACCACAATGAGATACCGTTTTGCAACAGAAATAATGGTCCATATCAAAAAAAAAAATGGGGGGGCAACTGCTGGCATGGATGTGGAGAGAAAGGAACACTTTCACACAGCTGGTGGGAATGCAAACTTGTTCAGTTACTTTGTAAAACAATCTGGAAGACTCTCAAACAACTGAAAATGGAACTACCACTTGATTCAGCAATCTTTCTTCTGGGAATCTACCCAAAGGACACCAAAACACGAGTTATAAAAGACATCTGTTCTTGGATATTTATCACAGCAATATTTACAGTAGAAAGGATATGGAATGGAAACAACTCAAATGTACCAAAATTTATAAATGGCTAAAAAGATGTGGTATATTTACATAGTGGAATATTATTCTGCAATTAAAACTGAGAAATAAGGCACATTTGTAATAACATGAATGAACCTAGAGGGAATCATATTAGCAGAAATCAGAAGAAAAAAACAGAAACCATATGATCTCATTAATAGATGTGATATAGGTTATAACAAGCCAAAGGCTAAGAAAAAGTCAAAACAAGCTAACAACAGAACTGGGGTAAGTAGCTAGGGAAAATGAAGGGTGAGAGAGGAGGGAGAAACCAGGGAAGGAGAAACACAAGATCAAGATCAAACACAAGATCATGAGCGATAAGGTGGAGGGAGAACCCTGGGGAATATAATGATGTGAGATACACACACAAACATACACATAAATAAACAACAAAATGATTAATAAAAATAAAATATATGTAAAGAGCTGGGTACAGGGTGTGAGAAAGGATGAACGAGAGAGATTGACACAGTCTGAGGGCTGTGGGCTGTATGACTGATAACAACTTTAAGGTAAATTACTAGGCCTTTTATAGGGTCTAGGCAAGGGGAACAAAGTTGGCCAAGAGAATGTTTTACGACCAGTTAACTAGGGAAGAATAATGGCTAGATACAATAAAATTGGGTAAAACATTAGTTCCCATGAGCTAATGGCAGGCAGGGGATTTACCCATAAATTTGTTGGTAACTCCCAAGGAATGTTTCTTAAGGTAAACATTGGAGGAATGGAGAAACTGCCCTCTGCTTCTGGACATCCATCACGCCAGTCCTGCCTTCAGTGTTCTGAAAGCAGATAAGAAGTATTCCTCATTTCACAGCATGAGTCCAGTCTGGTCTTAGCTGGCAGCCTCTGACAAATAAAAATTTTTTAAAAAGAATGTTTATAAGAATTTGAATAACTCCATTTTTTTCTAAAGGATACCTCATCACACCCAAAATTGTTAAAATTTGTCTGTAAAGGAACCAGTATAGTTTTGTACTCTTATAAAGGAGCACAAATTTACTATCCCAAAATATCTTTATGGCAAAAGATTAACTCAATAGAAAAGACTCTAAAGTTTGTGTGGAGGTTGAGCTTTGTGAAAGTCATTTACTTAGCAAAAGGAGATGCAATCTTCTTCATATTCCCAGAAAGACCTAATCTCCTTATCTTTCTCCCACCCCTACCCCTCCTTTGGAGACCATATAAATTATGGTTTATTCATGACAGAACTTATCAGAAGTTTTTATTAAATTTCTGTTTTGATTGAGGTAATGCTGGTTTACACCCTTGTTTGTATTTTGGGAATATGAACCTTGCACCCCTTTCAAGTATTATTACTGTTGCTGGCACTGGTCTCTTCGCCATCTGAATCCCTCCTCAGTTATATACTCAATTTTCCAGAATTAGTTTTTAAGTTTGGTGTCATAGTTTCCTTCAATAACTTTCTCTCTAGTCCACATCTAAGAGACACCATCCCACATCCTTATCTATTTTCAAAGAAGGCAGAACTAATTTGCATACCTTTTGCTTGTTATTCCTTCCTTGGTATTTCCTCAGTTAGAATTTTCCCTTTCTTCCATAACCTTCCTGTATTAGCTAAACTGTTTAAGATGGCCTCTGAAGTCATGAGTTACTCATGTTGGCTCTCTTTTGTATATTCAGGAAGTATACATACTATTATTAAATTTTTGCTGATATTTTCTTTTATCAATCCCAATAAAGTCTGATGTTTCTTTGACTTTTTGCCAGCCAAAGAGAACCCAAAGAGCTAAGGGTTGATATTTTCTCTTTTTTACCCAATACTCTAGCCCAAAAGCTCAGCTTTAAGGAGCACTAAATTTCTCACAAGAGATTTATATCAGTTTTTAATAACTGGGTCCAGATGAGTTCTGTTAAGTTATGTGATAGGACAGTTTTATTTTAATATTTAGATTGCTCTAATTTGTAATGAAAGAGAAACTGCTATCTCAGATTAAAAAACAAAAACAATATGATTTGCATATTGGCCAGGGAAAATGACACACACATTGCATTAAAGAGGTTCAGAGAATGGGAAATATTTTGTGGGTTCTCATACTTTTTTGGTTTTCAATCTCTTTTGGCTTTTGAAATAACAATTTACATATAACAATGGAAGCAATTACCAAGAAAATAGCTGTCACATTGATATGAGAAGCAAATCAATTACTGTAAATGTGACATCAAAATAGAAAAAAATCACATTTATTATAGATGCTGGGCGTTAGGTAAAAACATATTGATATTCATAGTCTAGATATCATATTTTAAGCACACTTTCCAAAAATTACTGTGTTTATTATTCACAGTACATGTGATATAAAATTCTGTGTTAATTCCTGGGTTTTACAAATACATACATATATACAGGGAGAAATTAAGGTAGGGCAGTTATATACTTTACTCAAGGATACACGATAATAAGTGGCAAATAAGCTATTCTGAGTTAATATCAGTCATTTCCTCAAACGAATTAGCACTCTGTTTTGTAAATAGGAAAGGAATTGGATATGTAACCCCCCCACAAAAGTCATCATTACAATTTGCATGAAATAATCTATCAAATAACTTTCAGTCTCTAAAAGTCATGTCTAGTTCACTGTTGATTCACTCAACATAAATGTATATGTATATGCCCAACATAAATGTATTTTCCTACCAGCACACAAAAAATTACAAGGGAGAGAAATTTAAATTTACCAGATAGCTATATTTCATTTATAGTCAACTAAATTAGAAGTCAAATTCTTTGATCATGAGTACTGTGTCACAGCTGTTTGTATCTCCTGCACACATTTTTCATAACCAAGAATGTTACTGCCAGCCTAGAAACTGCTTGCACATAACATGTCCTCAGCTTCTTAAACTATTAATAAATGACTTTGTTATTTTTAATAATTGTGTAATCCATAACACAGCTGTCTTAGGCTATACAACTCCTTTCTCATAAGAACAAAGAATATTTTCCAACTCATTACTCGTAATAAACATCGCATGTATTCAAATCATGTTTTAATGTGTAGTCAAACGATTCTACTTTGTACTATTTGGATGAGGGACTGCCTGCTAAAAATTGTTATCCAGGACCAAACGATAGGAATTATTGAGAGTTCCTTATTAATATTGTCAAATTGCTTTCTCTTTTAATTGGGTCAATTGATAGAGTCATTAGTAATAAATTAATATTGAATTTTTCAGCACCTTGTATTCCTAGGCTTATTAATCTTACTAAATTGATAGATGAAAAAATACGACCTGCAATGCATTTGATTGCTTGTATGACTATAAATATTTATAGTGAATTTTATTATCTCTTAATACAACATTAACAAGAGAAATTTTGAAAATACAGAAAATTACAGCTAAGATAATTAAATCAACCATAATCCTTTTACTCTGCAATTACTATTTTTAATACTTTGAAGTTAACCTGTGTAATTTCTAATTAATATGATTATATATGTATATCTATGGCTATGTCTATATATAGGTATATTTACCTTAATCTACTTTGAATTAAAAAGATACACTTTAAAAACATATTGGAATCGTATTTCTAATATTGCTCATAGTTTCTTCCCTCCTCACAATTCTCTCCTCCATTTGAAAGTTTGAAATATGTAGATCATTCTATCAAGTGTGGACCTACTCACTAAAAATAACAACTTCTCTCTAGCTTGATTTCAGTGAACAAAGCTTCAGAGCAAAGACCACTAGCACTGGGCATTGCTGCAGGGAGAGGAACTGCTCCATTATCACTGCTTTTCAAAAGCCTTATGAATAAGTAGTCCTGCACTTGGAGTAAGCAAGAGCTTGTGAGTGTGTTACTTTGAGGCAGGTGACAAGGTCACTATCAAGAGAAAACTTAGTACAAAGAACTCTTTGGACACCAGCCTTACATCTTGATCATTAATGTTACTGCTTTTATACTCCCTTTTAAATAATTTTTAAAAATCTCTGTCAGAATACCATAGTCTTTGAGGCTACATTTTTATACCATTTTGTCACTGACACTTTCTATTCCTCTTAAGAAAGGTAAATGTTAGCCAAGGGTATATTCTTTTAAATTGAGGATTTTCTATTTGAGGAGGATACCTATTATTGAAATTTTTAAAAGCCAGAAAGATACCATTTAAGTGAATTTCAGAGTAATTCATTTTTTTCTTCTTCATATTGCAGTTTTCCCAAGTCTGAATAACTTCACATAGAATTTTGGTACTAATTTTAAGGTGGTATTTTTTTTTAAATACATTGGAGAAAACAGGTATCACCTATTATATATGATATGATGAATATATATACAAAATGAAGATCTTAATTAAATATATACTTTTCATACATATAATGTAAGTTTTCTTTTTTGTATGTATCAGCATAATGTGATATGCACTTGGGTATGTAGATGGGTATATAAACATATGGATGTATATATATTTGTGAATGTTATGTATACACAAGTAACTATGCTGTTTTGAGAGACAAATTTCATAGGTCTTATCATCATTATTGCTTTACATATGTATTAAGGATTTATTTTCATATTTTCATTTAATCAAATTGGATTTGTCTTGAGTATGTCCGGTTACATTTCTTTCTTTTTTTCTTTTTTGAGACTAGGTCTCGCTATTTCTGCCTGTAGAACCACAGGCTCTCGTTGCCCGGGGTACCATGGACTCAAGCAGTCCCCAGTCTCAGCTTCCCAGGTAACTGGGATTACAGGTGCACGCCACCACGCCCAGCTATGTTTTTGGAACTAGGTCTCGCTACTGGGACTCGAACCGCGATCCCTAGCCCCGGCCACTTCATAGGTTAAAGCTTACAGGCACGAGCCACCGTGCCCAGCACGATTACGTTTCTTAAAAATGACTATGTATTTCTATGTATTGTTCTGTGGTGGCAAAGAACACTACTTGGTGAATCTATCATCACACACAAAAAAGTGTATTTATATATTGATGCTGAAAATTAGTAACATTAATTCCCATGTAAATTAAGTTGCAATTTTACAAAGTTTTGATTGTTCTAAGGAATATGTTTTCTAAAAATGTGGAGGTTCCTTGAAAATAAAAATATTTCTGCCATACAAACCAGGACTTCCACATTTAAAATATACCAAAGGAAAGAAAACAAGTTTTTGACAAAATATCTGCATTGCCAAATTTTTCACTGCTAAAATTAGCAAAATCATCAAAATTATTCACATTGACTAAGCTATGGGAACAACCAAATGCCCATCATTGGAGGGATAGCTATTGAAGTCATTAGACAGGAGAATATTTATGAAAACATTAGTGGCCAAGGAGATAATAAGTCAGACAATGAAAGTCAAGTATTGTATAATAATTCTTAAAAGAGGAATATACCAATAAAAATCAAATCTATAAATAACAGGGAGAAAAATGTTGGTCAGTAAAGAATAAGAAATTGAGAAAATTTGATGGTTTTTGTGTGAACACACCAGAGATGCAATGGGTAGTATAATAAATATAGTAGTGTTGTGATAGAATTTTTTAATGTGACAAATATTGTTATAATGCCAACTGTATTAAAATTATAAATGCATCAAAGTAAGAAGTGAAAAAAGCTTAGATTCATCTAATGTTACATTGCAAATTTTTCTATTTAAATTTTTCAAAAATTTATAATATAGGGGGAACTTGATGGCATAATGAAATAGACTTTCTATTGTTTATCATTTATTTGTTTGCTTATTGCCTTTTCGCTCTAAAACTTATAAGCACTTTGTTGCATAGAAAGATGAGCAAACACTCTGCTTTGTTCCAGATGTTATGGGGTAAGTATGCTGCTCTCACAATTAAATATATATGGTGTAGATTCTTTAGACTTCTTTGTTAAGTTCAGGAAACTCCTTTATTTTTTTAAATCTTATTTTATTGCTTAATTCATTTTATACGTGTATTTTTCTAATATTTTGTTAAGAATTCTATCTATATTCACAAGAAATATATCTGTATATTAATTTTTACAGTCCACTGCATTATATTTCTCTGCATAACCATGTTATTTGTTTAGAATACTTTATTTTTCTATTGAATCACCCCTGACACTTATTAGAGATCAATAAGACATTTATGGTCAATTAATCTTTGACAAGTGCTCAAGGATAATTTGAAAGAAGTGACAATCTTTCAACAAATGTTGCTGGGATAACTGGATATCTACATGAACTATAAAGAAGGTGGAATCTTATCTCACAGCATGTATAATACTTAATTTAAATTGGATTTAAAAAATCTAAATCTAAGAACTAAAAAAAATGCAGAAGAAAACGGACATATACCTTCATGCTCCCAAATTAGGTAAGTTTTTTTGACTATGACGACAAAAGTACAAATAACGAAAGGAATACTTATAAAGTAGGCACTATCGAAATTAAAAGCATTTGTGCTTTAAAGCATTCAATTAAGAAAGCAAAAAGATATTGTAAGGAACAGAAGGAAATATTTTCAAACCATATTGACTTCACTGACAATATGTAAAATATTATTACACTCAACAATAAACCAAATACAACTTAAAATGGGCAAAGAATACAAATTGATAGTTCTCCAAAATATCTATAATACAAATGGAAAGACAAAGAGAAATACTGGATGATATCACCTATATACATGATATAAGGAAAACAAATAAAAGGACAAGGAAAACTTAGAACTGTTAGCAGAATGAAAGCACAGAGCAAGAGAGGGAGAAGTGGGTAAAATAGGGGGGAGGAATGAGCACAAGAGATTAAGAAGATGGTTCACACCAATAAGGTGGTAAGGTAGACAATGATATTATATATATATGTGTATATATATATACATATATATACATATTTTATATATGCCAGAAATTTACAAAAGTAAAATTAAGGCAACACTAAAAATATCATTGTGAACATTTTTAAAAACTGAAAAAAAAACATGAAAAGATGTTCAACATATTCAACTATCAAGAAAAGGCAAGTCACACTACAATGAAATACTATTTCACACTAATGAAGATAGCCATGAATAAAAAGACGAAATGAGAAATGCCAGTGTGAATGATTATGTGCTGGGACCTTTGCACATTACTGGTAGGAAAGTCATATAGCGTAGCCACTATTTCCTAAAAATATAGTTAATACATGGCTTGGGAATTCCATTCATAATTGTGTACCCAAGAAGACACATTCTCAGACAAAAACTTTTACGTGGATGTCCATAGCTGCATTGATGCAGTAGTTAAAAGTGGGAGCAATTCAAAAAATCATCCACAAAGAATTGGAATGATATAGTAATATAAAAATATTCTAAGTGAAGGAAACATTAGAAACAGTCTATGACTCCAACTATATGAAGTACTCACTAGGCAAATATATAAAGACAAAACTAAATTAGTAGTCATTTATGTTAGGAGATAGGGAGATTGAAAATTAAGCTAAAAATGCATTTTTTATAATGAAAATATTCTGGAATAGATTTTGATAATACAGTTGCAAGAATAAATTAAATCATTGAACTATACACATTAAATGGGTGAGTGGTATACTGGATTATTATACTATAGTATAATAATTTATATTATAAACAAATAACAAATTATACTATAAACTAACAAATTATAATAAACAGTAATTTAAAGCATCATATAGTCATTGTTTATAGTTATAGATGCAAACATCTAAAATCAGTTCCCCACTGACAAAGATGTATTAGTTCTGGAGGCTCTAAAGAACAATCCATTCCTTAACTTTTAGAGACTATCTATTTTCCTTAGCTTGTGGACCTGACTGCCATGATATTCTCTGTGATGCTAATTCTACTGTTTCCCTCTTATCAGGATCCTTGTTATTAGAAATAATTCATGATGTTGCATCTCATAAACAAACTTATAAATATTCAAATAGTAAATCACATGAAAAGAATCTGGGTTTAGTAAGTAAATAAGCATAATCCTGCAAAAAAAATTATACTCAGGTTAGTTTTATCAAAATTCTACTAATACATGTTGTTGGTTTATAACATGACGTATGATATATAGGTGTAGATTCACACCTTTTTCCACTAAATGCTATTACACCACAGCCACTACCAAGGAAAAGATATGTTTTTTTAAAATTAATAAAACAGAACATTTCACAATCTAACTACACTACAGGGCCAATTTTTTTTTGAAAACTTGAACTTGGAAGAATTTTGAGCTATTCCTTTCAACCACTGCAGATCAAATAATAGAATATAACATTTGAACTGCATGGAAAAACTCCTGGTATAAGTCAAGAGATTGACAATGAACCATAAAGCAGGCTTTGCCATATAGCTATTTAACATCCCCACTGATGCAAATCAGTGACCATGGAAATCCATATACAGATTAGTGAAGAGCTGTAACTTTTATATTCTTTTTAACATTAAGCAAAATTTGATTTCCTAAAAGAAGTGCTCTTTATCAAAGTATTGATTTAAGTTGCACTGGTATCTTCACTCTCTTGAATAAACTCACTCTTACCTCAAAGCCTCTGCACATGTCTTTTCCCCACCCCCCGGGATTTCTGACTCTTTTCATATGAACTGTTTCTTTAAGGCTTATTTCAGTAAATTTCCCTGAACCAATACCCTTTCCACGTGCTCTCATAGCAAAAAATAACTTGTATTTTGAATACCTCTTTTAAATGTTTCTTATGTAGCATAAGTGGCAAAAGTTTCAGATACCTTACAAAAGTTTCTATTTCTCCTATTGAAAATCAAGTTTCATCATATAAGTTGATAAGCAGAAAGATATCTCAACTCTGCCTGTTTTTGGTCTTCAGTTTTTCAGTTTTGCTCTTCAAGTTTTTGATCTTGTTTCTACAGGGCGCTTAATACATAGCTAGTCAATAAATATTTATGCAACGATTGCATGAAATGAGTAAAATCAATTTAGTCCTGACTCAAAATGTTAGATCTTCAACATTTTCATAGAGTCTTTGGATTTTTTTTTTGTTATCTCAAAATTCTCTTTGCCAGTATTTGCTGGGCTTCTTTCAAACCTTACTCTTATAGCATTTTCCAAGTCCATACCCAGTACTGGATGAGTGATGAATATAGGAAACCATCAGCTGAAGCCCAGAGGTTTCATGATCTTGTCTAGTTTTCAGTTTGATATACTCCATGCATTTGATTGCTATGTCCCTAATCTTTACAGAAACCACTGGGATGTTGAATTGAGGGTGGGTTGTGTTGTCCTGTTAAACATACAAAAATTTAGTCTACATTTATTATCAGAAGTCTTTTAATTGGTTCCTTACGTAACTTTAATGAAATATACCTAACATCTATCAGACACTTAATTGAAATTTTATAGTTTTTTAGTTTACTTTGATGACAATTATATAAGAACAAAAAAAATGCCTAATCTTACCAGTTTTCACTACCATGTCCATGGTAAACTAATTCTGAATTATAATGCTTTTTATTTAATGAATAAATTTTTAAAATCTTTTAACTATTAATCAACTTCATAAAATCATGCCTAGAAATGTCTCTAAACTCCACTTCTGAAAGACTCAGGGAATCTATGCCTACACACTATTTTATTTTATTCTCTTACCTGATGATTTTTAAATGATGAAATAGCTAGACTGACCATTCAGTTTTTTTATATGGTATACTTTCCAGATTGCACATTATGTTACATGTAACCAACCTCCTTACAAACCCTGTTTTTAACTTTTTAATATTTGTTGTACCCCTCAATGTTTGAAAATAATTCCACTTAAAGAAAATCGAAAGCATAGTAGAGTAAAAGGAAAGTATTGCACTCCAGGGTGCATTCTATGTAGATTTCACTCATGTTTTATTTAGATAATGAAACTAGGGACTTTTGACCTGTCTTAGCATTAGCTATGATGCTTTCTTAGTATAACGTATGGTGTATTATTTCCCCCATATTTTTCTCTGATATTACTATTTTCTGTATTAGGAGCCAATAGCTTCATTTTCAGTGAAAAAAAATCAATAGATCATTAAAATACAAAACTAATTTCCTCCTTCATAGGCCTACCCAACACACTATTATGAGGATAGTCTCGCTGACTTCTACCTCTTGTGTTCTACTAAATGGCAACAGATTGTTATGTGAGGTTAGAATATGATTTGTTTTACTTTATCTCTTTCCTCATTCTTATTAAAGAACTTTCTTAAGAATAAATGAATTTGTTATATGAAAATCAATAATATATTACAGATATTCATTTGTGTTGGTGTAGATGTTTATCTTATGCATGTTTTGTATAATATACGAAGTCAGACCCTTAAAAATAAAATCAACTACATGACTCTATGTATTCTGCCTGCTTCTAAGCTGACAAAACTTTAATTCTCTGCCTCCACATCCATTATTTTTTTTTCTCCTTTTTGTACAATTCCTATAGCTGCTGACATTTTTTCCTTTAATATTATTGCTTTCAATTTTTAGAAGTATATTTTGCTGGACTTTTTCCCTGAAGTTTATTTCACTTAGTAGTATCTTGCCAAGATGTATCTATGTTGCTTTACATAGGCCTAATGTATCTGTTTTGACTTTTGAATAATTCAATCTGTGAATAACTTACATTGGTAGTTAACAACAAGACTGGGGCAAGCAGTTAGAGAGGGGTGGGGAAAAAGGGGTATCAGAGAAGGGAGGAGCATTAAGATCAAGATTAAGTTCAGGGCTGATACGGTGGAGGGAGAACCCAGGGGACCGCAATGTTTTTATATATACATATAATACATATAATATACATATATTATTTATATATATTATTTACATATTTGTGTATGCATATATATATAGTGTGTGTATTTATATACATGTACACTCACATATGCAAATAACAAAAAAATAAAAACATGCTAAATATTTTTTGTTTAAAAATAAACCAAACTCCTGTTTACCTTCCTATTTCTGTGTTCTGTTATACAATATCACAGCATTCTTTTAAGTACATATACCAAGATCCAAACGTCATGTTTCTAGGGTTTATAACTCTAAGTTTTAGGCTATAAAGTCACTTTGTTTAAAAAAGTAGCTTACCTTAGGACTGGGCACAGTGGTGCGTGCCTTTAATTGCGTCTAGGATTGAGGCTGGGATTTAGGAATTGCTTGAGTCTGAGGGTTCGAGACCCACCTGGGGCAACATAGTGCGACCTAGTCCCAGAAAACAGCTGGATGTGGTGGTGTGCACCTGTAATTCCAGTTCCCTGGGAGACTGAGGCTGGGGAACACTTGAATCCATGGTACCCTGGGCAACATGAGCCTGTGGTTCCCAGGGCAAAATAGCAAGACCTAGTCTCAAAAAAAAAAAAAAAAAAAGTAGCTTATCAGTCAACTCTCATAAGTAGATTCATATTTTTTTTCAAACTTGGCTTTAAGCAGCATCTTAAAATATTTGCTATAGTTTGGGCATGAGTAGTTTTCATTGTAGTCTTATTTTCCGTTTCATTCATCATTCATTTAAAACATCTCTATGTATTATAAGGGTAATGGCTTTTTCTTTTGTGAAATGCCTAATAATGTCTTCCCTTATTTTTAGTGAGCTATGTATATGTTGTTAATTGATTTTAGCTCTCTATATTTGTTGCAAGAACCAACTGGAGATAGCTTACTCTGATGGAATATTTTAGGAATTGATATTGAAAGATTGTGGAACACTGTGGAAAAGACAAAAAGAAAGTTTGAGTAGAATGCAAAATTGGGTTGAGATTCATTCTCTCTAAAGCCTGAACCTAACTATGAAGTGACACTTTAGAGTTGCCTTAATTAAAATAATTTTATACTCCATGTTCATCAGTGATCAAACACTGGTTGCCCCAGGAAGGAAATGTATCCTCGAGCAGTGTCCACAACATGTGAAGGGCCTTTGAAGAAGCTTGCAAACAGAGTTGTCAACTGGTAGAAGTCCTTGCAGTTTTGGAAATAAAATGTTCATTTCCAAAAGGTATTCTGGGAGTCATATTGTACCACTACAGTCTAACGCTTACTATGTTCAGATTCATTTATTCATAGAAATCTAGAAGTGCCTCCTTCATAACCTCAGGGGAACCTTTGCCCGAGAGAAAATTTGCAAGAGGGAGGATAGAATAAATTAAAAGTCTACCATCCCAGCTAATTTTAGGATAACAACTTATATTAAGATGTTTATCTTCTATTACCCATTTGTGGCACCAATCCACTTAGCACCCTGCTGGTCTTTGTAGCAGATCTGAGGTAAAATCCAAACACTTATCTGTATAGGATATGCACAATTGATCATCATGTTCATGTAAAGTAGATATCAGATTTTTACTGTCAAAATTTATTTGTGCTATTGTATATTTAGGGTCAAAATTAGGCAAATAAATATAACTCCCAAAGCAGAAATACCAGCTATCTCTCTTCACCCTATGGTATAATAACCTCCCTATCTGTACCTTCTAGTCAAGGTAAACTAGCTATCGTAAATGAGGGCTATCTTCTAAGGAATTAGCTATTTCTATTTCCAAGTAGCACATCATCATCAGCATAATGAACCACTATGAAGTTTGGTAGTATGACCATTTGTTTGACATATATTTAAATAACTTTCATTGTATCACTGTAAAAGAGTTAATAAAGTCATGGGACTAGAGTATAAATTAAGATTGTCTTTTCAAAATAAATGTAAGCAGTTTTGATAGAGATGAATAAGAATTTTTTTTTTTTACTGGTAGAAATGTATAAGGATATGCTTACCAGGATATGTATAAGGATATATTTACCACATGCCTGAGACTATATTAATCTGCTCTATCAAAATTAGTACATCTGGGAGAACAGCTGCAATTGGAAGTACTCATTGGTTTAGTTTGTATTAGCCTTCTGTTATTCTTCAATATCTGCCTTGTTGCAGAAGTACCAGACTGGGGAATTAAGCAGAAACAAGAAGTGGACTCACATACATGCATCCTTTATTTACTTAAAGATAACACCGATTTTTGTCACTCTTCTCAGGGAGAACAGTTTCAGAGTCCTTCTCTGTTCTTTTCTACTATGACAATTGTTATCCCCTAGGGTAAGAGATCAATGGGGGACTTCTGTGAATTATCAATTATGTCTACTCCAATTCTTCATATACAAACCATACGAAAATGCCATGCAAGCTATTGTGAACTGTACCTAGTTCAGGGATTCATTTGTGAACCGCATCTCTTTGGCTCTTCTTTTAACAGCAAGCATGTGATTCTTCAACTTTCTGGTAACCAATGTCTACTAAGACATGATTCCAACAGTTCTTAAAATGTTTGAGTATTCTCCTTTTTGCAATATATAACTAATAGAATGCACTTGAGTTCTAAAACCTACTCCAAGACTGAAAATTGAACAGTTTCATTAAATTTTACTGATAAACTCTTCTCAATCTCCTGATCATGTCAATTTCACTGCATTATAAAGTACACTTGAGATCTGACTGTTTTATTTTGCCCCTAAAAATGCTGTTTTATAAACCACCTTCATAAAGCTCTGTAAATTATCCTGCTCCACCCTAGAAGGTGTTTAGAATTTGGCAGTCACAAACAATGTCCATCTGGCTTCTAATAGCTAAATCCCACCACTTGCCTCTATTCTTGAAATGTTCTATCATATTCATATGGGGAACATCAACACAGATGTCCCCTATCCCCCAAAAGTGTTGCTTACTTGCTTCCAATTAAACTATTTTTTCATGTTTTATTACATTTGTTTAAGTATTAAGACCCTTCCATCCAACTATATCACCCAGGAAGCAATTCCATCACGGCTTTATTTGGCTGCCAAGCTCTTGTATCTTCCTTCAACAATGGTGAGGCAAATACCTATCCCTCAAGAAAGAGCAATGAATGGTTTATTTCCTTTGCCAATAACAAAAATGACTGGTGAGGTGGACAGCAATGCTGTTGCTGTTGATATCTTTGACACAGATAACATCAAAAGAACCAGGAAATCCCTCTCTGTTTGCAATCACATCAGTACTTCCCAGGTTAGCCCTTCTGGTCACCAATGCACAGGTTACTGCTGTCAAAGTCAATGAAATCTGTAATCTTACCACTTTCCAAATCAATCTGAAAGGTGTAATTTATCTTGATGAGGGGAACAGGATAGATGGCATAAACATCCTAGCTCACAAGATGAATTGTTTTGGTGGACACAAAGATACTTTTACTTTGCATCAGCAGTACTTGACCTCCTCAGACACAATGCAATAAATAGAAAAGAATCTCTAGCATATATGAGCCAAAAAAATTTTTTTGGTCTTTCAATAGTAATGACATTCATTTTTAAAAAAGCAAATATGTTATATCCATGTGAATATTGCCATCAACCTTACTGAATCACAGCATAAAGATCGTCCTCACCTCACCTGCTAGATCTTGTTAAGTCTGTTCTCTAAGAAATTGATGAGGGAGTTATTTTTTCTCAGTTTGTGGGGACCAGTGGATGATGAGGAGCAAATCCTAGTCAGTCTCTACATCATCTGACTTATTTCAGATGCTTGGAACTATAGATAATGGTTGAACTAGGCAGAAGACAGTCTCTTTCCCCAATTATACTTTTATCTAGTCTTAAATTACTTCTTCATCTCTCATATGGACTACTGTTCTATCTTCTTAAGTAGACTTCCATTTATCAAACCATCTAGCCTCTTCCATTTCACTTGGTATACAAATTCTAGGATAATCCTTTGAAAACCTAAGTCCATGTTTATCTTTATTTAAAGTCTTAAAATCCTTTCCACAATTTTTAAGAAATGATACACAATATACCCTGAAAATCTGTGTGATCTGAGCATATCTTCTTCCAGCTTCAACACGTATCATTTACCACTTCTCTCTCTGGTCTTCAGAAAAAAACAAGCTTATTTCCACTCCTAGGTTTTCCAGTTTCCAAGCTTTTAAAAATATTCATATTGCATATAATATTCATTTTTTCACACCCTTTTTGATTTCAGTTAAATTCTAATCATTTGTCAGATATTGTTCACATAACCAGCATCTATTAAAATTATACCAAAAATTGCAGAATTTAACAATTTTTCCTGCTGTATGATCTCAAAGAATTCTCATGGTATCTATTAATATGGCTTTAACAGGGTGTAAGAGTGATGGTAATTT
>PVHY01016544.1:17501-33844 GCA_004024945.1 Uropsilus gracilis
GGAGGGAGGGAGGGAGGGAGGGAGGGAGGAAGGAGAGGGAGAGGGAGGGGAAGGGAGAGGGAGACAGAGAGACATAGAAATTCAGGGGAAGGGAGAAGAGGAAAAGGGAGAGGAATGGGAGAGAAGGGGAAAGGTAATATTTGAAGTGTTTTCATTATATTTAAGTTTCTGGTCATATGTAATCAGGAGCTCATAGTTCAGTCATTTTATTTTCTCTTCAACCAATAACTTCACCATATTTCATTGAATTGAAAATATAAAAAGAAAACATTTCTATTAGTATTGTCTCCTTGTTAGAGAAATTTCAAAATACTTAATTTACTTTCATATAGTTGATTTCTCAGAGTGAAATCTTGTGAAATCAGTTTATAAATAGTACCCCTAACAAATTAGCTTAAACACCTCTACAATACACTTGTATCAACATTAAAATATGTCCAACAGTTACTAAAAATATCATTGTGAAATAATAATTCAGTATTACAAAAAAGCATCATACTATTAATAATAGATACTTAATTTGTATTAATGAGGTTCTGAAATAATTCTTCCACTGAAGATAATCTTTCAGCAAATTACAAGATCTCATGTTATTTATTTTCTAAGCATGAAATTTCACTCACTTCATTAACTGTGCCAACCCCAAATCTCTGAAGTTGTATTTTCAGTCAAACTTATTTTAAAACTAATCTTCATAGATTCTCCAAAATTTTGATCCTCGAACTGTATTGTTTATACTATGTCAAGGTCAATTTTCATACAGTTCAAATTACACCTAAATCTGAATGATGAGGCAAAATAAGAGAAAAGAAATTAAATTATGTGGTCATTTGTAATTTACACACAACTTGTGGAATGTAATGTTCCTTCAATTGTGTTCTATCTAGGCTTTCCCACCTACTAATTTGTTCATGTAAAATATATGCCCCTTAAATGTACTTTCTATGGATTGGTTATTATCTTATTTTCTATTTATCCTTCCAAGAATTTAAGGCTGGTAACACAAGAATAATTTAGAATATACCTTGAACTTCAAAGTGAGATCTAATATAAGCTTTATTGACCAAGAGAAATTAGACTATTCCTTTATCTTTATCTTTTTGTTTTTGTTGTGTTTTGTTTTTTGATGTTATGTAGAGGTTTCTGAGTTCTTGGAAGTCCAAGAAATGTTTTAAGTTTTAGAAATATTTATTTCTGGAACATTTGTCTCACCAATTATTTTATGTCTTTTGGATACCTAGTTATCTGATAAAACCAAAAACATAGCATGCTTCTATTGCTTAATAAACATAAGATAAATGTTTCTGCTATTGTATTAATAACTGTCTACTAATATTACCACTATTTTACTACTGTTCTTGCTGCTGCTACTATGTGCCACCATTTCTACATAATTTCATGGCTGTTATTCTCCTACTTCTAAACCTAGCCTTTAAGAAACAATAATTTTATATTTTAATAAGTAGATTAAGATTCAGGGTTGCTGATTCTGTTGACCAAAAACATTCAACAAACAAAGTTAGTAATCAAATTTCAGGCAGGGATTACCACTCATACTATTCAGTTTTTACATTTGAATCACATTACACACTATTCTATGCTGCCTGCATTATTTACGTACCTGTAACCTCAACAGAATTAAGCTCATTGGGAGACAAACAGAAAAGAAAATTACCCCAAAGTAATAATGCTATTTCTTACAGAGATAGACAACTTGTTTTGTGTCTTAACTTCTGTGATTTCAATTGTTGTAGCCCAAGACTGATATTATACAATCTGAGATAAGAAAAACCACCTTTATTTTATTTCTTTGATAAGCTCTCAGGGAGGCAACTCTATATGTGCTTGACCTTTTCAAGGTTCTGCAGTTTGATTGGATGGCTGCCTCAGTTATCACCTTTTACAACCTATGCTCCATGTGAGAAATCAGGGTGGATTGGGGAGCCAATCAAATATGGAATATTGAAAAGGTTAAGGCAGCACTGCAGATGACAAGCTATCCCTGACTGCAATGGTTATTAACATTCCAGCACCTCATTCCAATGACAAAGATTGTAATAAGAACAGATGAGGCTGAGGCGTGAATTTTATTCTTTTGACAATGATCAGATGGGAAATGGTTGAATCTGGAGGTCTGCCTCATCCATTCTTCAGCAACCGCACCACCTGTTTATAATCCTGTGACTCCACATCAGTGTCATAAATGGGGGTCATGTTGACATAAATCAGTACCAAAGGGGCATCTTCCTGCATGTTGCTTGGGGCCACTCTTTACTATTGTAATTCCCTTTCACTGTGCTTTCTCTCCCTTGTCCTATTTCAAGATGGCATTTGAAAATGAAATTGGCTTTTGAAATATCGGCTCCTTTATTTTTCATTAGGATGCTGAATCTCTAAAAGAATCAACCAGAAATGCCATGAAGATGGTGGTAAAAGAGTATCTTAAAGTTTTATTAAATCCATAATGAACTTGACTATTGAAAGCAAAACATATTAGATTCAAATGGCAGGGCTAATGACTGAACTGTTTTATGGTGCCTGGCTTTATTACTGGCAAATTTACTGTATTTATTACGGATAAAGTCTATCACCAGGGTTATTTTTATATTATATATTGCTTAATATATTTTGTTAAAGGAGTTTTTGTTTGCCTAATTTTACTTTTTTGAGTCTTCTGTATTTCCATACATTCTGAAAAATGCCAGGGGAGCAACCTTCATAAACAACTTGAATGATATTGTCATTGTGAGGTTCTTGTTAAATGAAGCTGGGGGAAAAAAAAAACAGCCATTTTTACAAATCTCCATAACTCGAACACAATATATTTGGGCTCTCTACCTAACCTGTTCCAGTGAATGCCTGATTAAAAGGAGAAGAACTAAGTATTTCACAATATTAGGGAAACAATAGGACATGGAAATAAGCAATTGTACACCGGAGCACTATATTTCTTTCATGTAACAAAATAATTTACCACATTCCTGGGAAAGAAAATATGTTTTTCTTATTACACTCTTGATGCAATAAATCTTGCATCTGACATCTATGCACAGCAGCTTTGAAAAGGTGGTGGGTGGGGGTGGGGGTGACTTCTTATAGTTTTAATTAAAGAGCAGTTCAGATTTTCATGAAAAACACTCTCTGAAGTTTTCTAATCTTGGTGAATATCTGAATGCCCCACTGGAGAGGCATAAAACCTGCTGCTTGGAGCTTAGATCTGCAGTGTTGTCATCTCCTTCTCATATCAGGGCATCTCCTTTTAAATCCAGGGTATCCCATTGTGTGGAAGGGACAGCAATGGGGCAGGACAGGGTGAGAGCCAAGACATCTGCCTGCCAGAGCAGTTTTCATAAAACATGATGGAAAAACACCTGACCATAGAATAAAAATATTTCACTGAAAGAAGTCCTAATAAGAGGGAAAGGTTTATGCTTCTTTTTCTACACAATTAATTCACTTTAAATAAGCTTTAAAATAAACTCAGCCATAGAGTGGACTCAATTCTCCCTCCTTCTGTTGGGTTGTGTTCCTCTGCATATCATGCAGAGAAATTAGAAATTTCCAACCTTAGAAATTTTAACTAAATCTATATTACATAAGTTTTTCCATAATGTTAAGAGTCTCTGGATTCACACGTGTACACACATGCACATGCACACACACACACACACAGAGATCTATTAAAACTACTACACCCAAGGCCGGGCACGGTGGCTCATGACTTTAAGCTTCAGTCTATGAAGCGGCCGGGGCTAGGGATCATGGTTCGAGTCCCACCTGGGGCCCGTAGCGAGACCTAGTTCCAAAAACATAGCTGGGCGTGGTGGCGCACGTGCTGGTAATCCCAGCAACCTGGGAAGCTGAGGCTGGGAATTGCTTGAGTCTGTGGTACCCTGGGCAATGAGAGCCTGTGGTTCCACCGGCAAAAACTGCGAGACCTAGTCTAAAAAAACAAGCAAACAAACAAAAACAAACAAAAAAACAAACAAACAAAAAAAAAAAAACTACTACACCCACTCCTTCAACACAAAGCGGTCACTCATAAAAGGGACACTCAGGATAAGTGTGGATTTTCCAAAAATTCAGAATCACTTGCACTGGTTCAGTGTTAATAATTCTCCTGCTCACTGCTCATTTTTGTTTCCACCCACTGTCTTCTTGACTTGATCTGTTGTTTGTTTCCTTTCACTTTTGATTCAGATAATCCAGTATAACTTATTTACTCTGTTTGATTTGCTTTTGCTTTTAAGTAGATGGAAACAGTTCAAACTTGATGAAGAAAAAAAAAGAGAGAAAACAGAATATTGGTTTCTATGTTGAACTCCAAACACTGGGATGACTTTTCCTTATTTTGTCTTCAAATGTGTTGTTCTGCTTTAATTTATTCTCTAGTGAAAGTATTCCATGTAGGGATAAATAAGGCTATTTATTACTGTGGTCAAGATGGGGCTTTCTAAATTCTCAGTCTGGGCTATGAGTTCTATCTAGAGATGAAGGGGTTGGGATAGCCATAGCCACATCACATGGACTAAACCAGAAAGATGGTGTAGTAGACTGAAAAACGGTTTCTTTCTCACCAGAGAAGACTATGACCCAAACTGCAGACCTTGTGAATATGTTACATCTTGTAGGGAAAGGGAGTTTGTGGTAACCTTCCTTAAGGATTTAAAAAAGGAGGGGTTATGCCAGATTATCTGGATGGGCCCAAAGAAACTAAAAGATTATTAAAAAAGGGAAGCAAGAGGGTGAGTATTATAGAAGGAAATACAATCATTGAAGCAGTAGCAAAGGTGATTCTGCAAAGTGTCTCAGGTCCAAGGAAAGAAAGTAGATACTAGAAGGTGGGCAAAGCGAAGAAAACTCTCCCTCCCCTCAGGTTTTCAGAAGAAATTCAGTCCAACCAAAACTTTGATTTTGTTAGATGTTAGGCTCACTGACTCTATCCTACAGAATAAATATAACAGTTGTTTTAAGTTACTAAACTTGTAAATGATTAAAACAGCAATACAATCGTAAGTTGAGGAACACAATAATATGTTGACTAAATATGGGTATATCACAAATGTTTATGTTGCAACAGATACTTTGAGCTCTAAATCTCCCTTAATATTAAAATATATAAACCCATTAAAAGCTGGTATTGCTTCTAAATCATGTTTACATCCATCATTGCAGCTTGGTCCATTGCCATACGAGTACAAATGCTTATTAAATATACATTAAATTGTATTTATTTGACAAAGATAATTATTTATATAGTGAGATGACAGCATTACTTTTTAGATTTGTTTTTCAACATGATGGTAAAGAATCATCAAACAAAGTGTTTAAAAGATAAACTGAAAAATGACAGAAATAAGCAGGGAATGAAGGAAACAAAAGCTTATCAATTGAAAAGATTAAGTCTCAAAACGTATCAGGCAAGAACTCAAAGCAGAGTCTGGTACCCTGGAAAACAGAAGCATTCTGGGATGGGGTTCTTCAGAGAGAAAACACTGAATTAAACTCAGATTGACAGCCAGGAAGCACTTGAAACTTGATAGTGGAGTGCAAGAAATGCAACATGACAGTGATCCTCAATTTCAGTGTGCTTACTTAAGAGCACATATTTCAGATTGCCCAGCATCACTTATAGTTATTATGTTCTTGGAGGGTCTCTGGGAGCTGTGTTTTAATACCATCCCAACATCTTTGATCCAGGTGATCACCCGATGACTTTTAAGGCTGTGAGGTGATGACACACAGTCAGAGGAAGGCCAGGCAAGCTGAGGGTCCCAAAGATAGACATGTCAAAGATTCAGTGACTCACATGAGAACCACAACAGAGGAGCAATTGGAGAAAAAAAATAAACAAAAACGGGTTTCTTTGTAAAAAGCTATATTATGTTGCTGAGGTCATTCCCTTTCTGCCTCAGCCTCACAATTTGAGACTCTCCTCCACCAGGATGGGGTCCAACAACAGTAGATAAATATCTAATCTGGAATGACATTAACATTCTTGCTGATAGTATAATCCATGGGACAAATTCATGAGTACCACCTGGGAGCTTATTCAAGATGCAAATCTCAGGGCACACCCCACTTAACTAAACTAGATTTATATTTGCACCAGTTTTCCAAGTGATCTGTATGGACATAATTATTTGAGAGAAACTGATTAGCAAGCCTATCAGATACTGTCATTATTCAAGCAGCATAATTTATCGGACAATCTCCTGACTTTTGATAGGATGAGCGAATGAGGTCTATAATAAAAAAAGGGAATTGACAAGACTTATTAACCATTTATTAGGGTTATGAATATTAAATATTAAGCAGAAATGAATACACTATTCAGGAAAACAGAATAGTTTCAGAATCCTGCTCACCTTGCCTAGCCATTCTCAGACAGCATCAAAACAAATTGGTTCAAAAGCCAAACATTTAGAATCTTTTCCTTTTGCTAATGCCATAAGCCTGGCTAAGTGCCAAGGACAACACAGTTCTTTCTCCATAACTTCCTTGAAAATAGTAATCATATCGTCCTGAGAAAAACTCACATTTCCCTTTTGTCCATAAAATTTAATAATGTGAAATTTTCAATAACTTGATCTTGGCCTGAAAAATGTGAGGTGATGAAAAAACCTCCAGGGTGCCGTTTGACCTGGATGTCATAAAGAAAGTATGGACTCTGAAAAATTAGACATCAAATTTCTTTCTCCAGTTATTCATTGGAAATAAGGGATTTCTGCATTTTCTCTCTCTTTCTCCCCCTTTCCCTCTCTCTGTCTTGTCTCCACCCCCACTACACACCAACACATATCTGGGTCAAATGCAGTCCTTTGTGAGAACCTGAAATAATTGCCTTATTTTATCTATATGAGAATGCTTCAGGAATATAAAAAAAAAAAATTAGTTACTGTGAACTGGCTTTGTTTTGTCTTTATTGGGTTTATTTGAACCTTTATTTGAACCTTCTTTATAAGAAGGCACAACTATATTGATGAAAGGTTTCAAAACTATCACAGAACTCTTAGTTTAATTATTTTTGTAAAAACCTCCAGTGATTCACAGCTTCTGGACAGTTAAGTTCTTTAGAAAAATGTACCTAAATGTCATGGTAATGGGCTCAAGATAAATGTAAAGTGAAATATTACTACAATAAAGATCCTTCATTTTGACTTAGTCAGTGAGCAATGGGGTAAGGAAAATCTGAGATGGGAATGACATGTGATGATAAAGAAAATGCAGTTCTTAATCTAAAGATATGAGCAATATATGACAGAAAAACTTCTTTAATATTCAAATGCAACAGAAGGCACACTCAGAACAAACCTACTATTTAAAAAAGTTTTCTTAAAAAGATGTTACCTAGCAAAACATGAAAAAAAAAAACAAGTTTCCAAGGGTTACCTTCCAAGATTTGATTTAATATAGGTTTTTATAACCTCACTTAAATTTTACCAGGTAGCAAATGTAGAATCAAACAACAGAAGGAACAGCCAGAAAAATGAATGCACAATGTATTTTGAAAACATTTAAAGGGGGTGCCAGGGGAAAAAAGAAAATGTTTAAGGAAGTAACTATATATTGACATTAAGTGTAAAAAGTCTAATAGAGAAACTTCTGTTAAGCAATTACATGATGTATTATTAGCACTGATCACTACATTCAATCAATGAAGTGAATAATTGGATAAAAGAAAATAAGATATTTTAGAAACAATATTTTAAAACTAGAAAAGGTAACAATTGTTATATAAAATGAAAATCAGTGAGAACAAATAATCTGAAAAACAGAGCACCTGGGATCTCAAGGACAATTCAGGCAACCATGCAGCCAACTCTGTAGGCAATTAGCTTCCTAAAGCATAGTGGATAAATAATTATGGTCAAAAATCATCCAAGAAGTTCAATAAAACTCAAGCACAAGAAGTATAAGAAAATGTGAGTTATGTCAGAATCAATTTGTTAGAATTAAGTAACAAAATATTTCAAAAGTCAAGAACTCAGAACAAATTGTAGCTATATATATATATATATGTATGTTTGTAGCTACAGCAAAAGTTACAACATTAGTAGAATTCTGACTGGAATTACATATGTGAAAATACAAGACTAAGTGAAAACACACAGAGAAGAGAGAAATCTAATATCAAGCAGAGAAACCCTGGAAGAAAGCAAACCTGATGATACTTAGATCTCTGACTCCTAGCTTCCAGAAGTGTGAGAAAATGAATTTCCATTGTTTAAGATATCCAGTCTATGGGTCCCTGTTATATGGGAACCCCAGCAATTTCATGTAAACCCATTAGTAGGAAAGTGAAAAAAAATTCTGATTTTCCTGTATGATGAAATACTATTCAGTAACAAAAGTAATGTCACTGAAATGTGTAACACCACAGATAGATGTATTTACAAGTAATAATTTTCTGTAAAAAAAAGATATTCTTCAATAAATGTGTGATTATATTATATATTACTGTCCATATATAAAGATTGGGAAGGTAAGGGGAAACATACCAAAGGAATAAAAAAGGGGTACAAATATTATATGTGTATTTACTCATCAAAATTTACATTTAAAACTTCATCATTATCAATTATTTATAAGGTTCTCTTAGATAAGCAAAAAGCTATTTAGTGTCATGTTAAATATAAATTTTATTAACTTCAGAATTTTGTGTTAAAATCAACAGAAAAATCTATTTTTAGTCTCAGAGATCATTTTATTATAGTTTATTTATTGATCTATTTTTCTTTTTCCACAAAGAATATGTTCTCCCAGATCTGCTGGAGACAAAATACAAAATAAAACAAATCCACTACTGCCTGTTTGTACACATGTACCTTGAAAACCCTTATATGCTTTAAGATCAAGTAAAGTTTGTTAAATTTAAAATAGAAGTTGACCTCATTTTCATTTTCTTTTACTGTTCATTTTTTTTTCCCAGCAAATCTTAACATGGTGTAAAAGACCATGCATTTTAATATGGTGCAAAGATGGTTACAGTGTAGGAGAAAATGGGGAGATCTATTTCTGAGTTGTCAAAACTAGTTTCAAAGAAAAATATTTTAAAATGAAAGTTTGAAAAATGAGTCCAGCTTTATCTCTCCTGAGAGCTCATTTTTCCTTGCAACCATAGGCATTTCTATCTAAACAATACCATGAAATTAGCTGATGTAAATGAATCTCATGATTTATGCAGAGACCCTTACTATACTGCTTACCTGTTTTCTTAACTATATATACTGAGCTTCCATACTATGTTTCAAATGGACTTGTTACTAATTTTGATATGTTCATCAGCATCAACAGAGAGTATCAACTTGAGATGCAACAGTTATATTGAGGATGTTTTGAGGGTGGTAAACATACATATATGTAAAATATTTGTAGAATCTACAATTGACATCTGAAGCAAGTCTGAAGTTCCTTTACTCTGAACAAGGTTTCTGGAATAATGCAACAATATTTCTGTATGTGCTCTGGTGGGGTTCTGATCAGCTACCAGAATGGTGATTTTCAGGAATTTATAACATTGAAGAAAGAAGAAATGAAAAAAAAATCAATATCTCTTCCCTATGTTTTCCACTGTTACATCTCATTCTTCTGCCTTTCACATATAACATCAAAACAGGATGCTCATGAACAAGACATGCTTTGTATCTTAGAAAATATTATTCATTTCTGATGTCCCATCATGAGTCCTTTCCTAGAAAACATTGTCTTATTTCTCAAATTATTCATCAACTTGTCAATCAAATATCACCATTTGTAGGGAATCTTAAATCTCCCATACCATCTTAAATAGAAAGAATTAATCACTCACCCATATGTACTCCCAAGAATCCATTAAGTCTTTTAAATTCAATACATATTTATGGGTGACATAAATATGTGAATGACAATTCAGACAGGTGAATGATCAATTCTATCTTGCATCAAAAATTTTGTTTTCTCTATACATAATTTTTCCTCACTAGGCTGAAAGCTGTATAGATAAGGAGTGTGCCATTCTCTTTTGTATTCATGGCACTTAGCACAGTGCCTGGGGTTTAGTGTCAATAAATGCCTACTGAATTAATCCATTTATATGACCTTTGAAATACTGCCATGCTGGACTGCATAGATCATCCTATACATAGAGCTTGTGCATCTAATTGTCATGCTTCTTTGTAAATTCCTTACTTAAAATAATTAGTTTTCTAGGTAACAGGTTATCATGTGGAATATCTGAAAGAAAGCCTATCTTCAAGTGGAGAAATTAATGAATAAAACATAATTCCTGCGTATCATTAAAAGAAACCTGACTTCTACTTATGGATAATTTCACAAATCTTCCATTACTTTTCAGAAAGCACTCAGCTTATCGAAAATCATTCAGCATATTGGCTTAGAATATGAACTTGAAGTCAGGGAAAGTAATGTTTAAATACCAATTCCATGACTTTGTTCTGTGTCTTTGTTGTGTAAACAGGTCTGTGAGTTATTTTAGCTATATGATCTTAAGTTCACCTGTCAGAAAAAGGACTAATGTATTGCTTTAAATATATTAATGAAATGTGTGAGCATTAAATGAGCTTTAAATAAAGTACGTATTGGAAATACTGGTAGAGAAGATCTATGTAGTAAACACTCCAATACTTCAAATGAAAAATTCTACTTATTTACCACTAACATCTACCCATCACAATGCTGAAATTATAGAGATTTAAGAAATTTGAATACATATGAATGAAATAATTTAATAAAGTATAGTCTCAAAAAATGTAGTCTACCTAGAGAACTAAAGCTTTTGATGGTAAGTCACTGAACACAAATACAGCACACTTTGATTATAAAATCTATTGCTTCATTTTGAACATGGGAATGCCAGTGTTCAGACAAAGGCAAATTGTAACTTAGAGGAACCTCTTTTATCTTTCTATGAGGAGTGCAAGACTATGGTGGGTAAAAATTGACTCACATAAGATAATTGACAAGAGTGGGAGCATGAGTTTTGCTTTTTGTCCCTTACTCTGAATATGTAAATTCAAAGGTGACTGTGATTTTAAGTGCATTAGGCCAGACACATTTGCCCCATGTTGCAGTAGATGAGAAGTTCTATCAATTAATGTAGGCAAATTTCACTGCAACCAAATTCAAAGGCATTTACTAGCTCCCATCTCAGAGTCACTGATTATCTTTTGATTTAGGGTCACTAACATTGAGCCGTGATCTGGTAGACTTTCTAGAGGCATTCAGGAGCAATATTTACCACAAAAGATGATAAATAGGTGAAAATTATTTTCATATTTTCTCAGATTGTGACTTATTGATCCAAAAGGATATGAGGTTAATGATGCACAAACATAATTTAGTTTGTTTATTATTCAATATTCAAATATAATATGTAAAGCACATGGAAATTGCTGGAAGTATTTCTAAGAATAATTATTAAGTGCATTGCTGTACTAAAGGAAATCACACTGGGATGAAGGAAAAACTGCTGATGCACCACAAAACTGATTATCTCATACAAATTAAAACTTAAACTGATGTTTACTACATGTAAATATGTTTGGAGAAATTACAACATAAATTTATTTTGGCAAATTTAAAAGAGTAGCTTACCTATTTCCTTTTATAATTTACCATTTCCCTTTCCTCTACAATTTGGTGGTTATCTATTCCACAGTTTAGTGCAGTGGAGATACATGTGATGGTAGGAAAGTGACATTAAATCTAAGATAGTCTTCCCTGCCGAAGGTTTCTAAAAAATCAAACCCATGATGAAGAACCTGCCTCCATGCACTGAGATTTTACAAGTTACACTGACATGTAGCAGAATAGCAAGTAGCAGAACATATACTACACCAGGACCAAAGCCCTCATGAAGGGACCTGACCTCAGCATGGGGAGTAGTGTTGGAGTTAGGGGATCATATTCAGGGCACTGGTCTCGCAGTCCTACTACGCTCAAAGAATGGCACAGAAACAGGAGACCTATTGAATCTGAAGACCAGTGTTAACTGGGGCAGTTAAGGGGCCTCTGCAAGACTTCAAGACTATCTCTAGCTCCATGTTGCACCAAGAACATCTAAGTTTGAAGCAGGAGCACCATAACACAGGGTCAACATTAAATGAAATGATGCAATATAAAAATATATAAATTTTTTTGCGAAGGGTACATCAAAGTGCTACACAAGGACTGCCTCCTGGGGGAACACGACCCACTGTGAAGGGCTTTAGGATCTTGCAAGTTTCCTTATGGACTCAACTGACAATGCTGATGTTCTATTATTCTACCTGGACAATGGAAAAAGAATATGAGACTACTCCTACTTGCCACCTGTAGGGTTGATGTGTAACTTCCAAGTCAGAGAAATCAAGATATAAATCCTTTTCACAGCACATATAACTGAGAGTGATCATAGCCTATAGAATTTAGGCATTTTTCAAGGACAGTGAACCCCACAACTAATGAGTATATCATTTGAAAGTAGTGCATATCAATATGGGGAAAAACATGAGGTATGAGGCAATTATAAACATCTTCTGAGAATATCTATGTGTTTGACACTGTATAGGTTACTCTATAAAGTAATCTTTATAAGTAGTCCACTGTCTCTGTCAGAAATGTTCTTTCTCTAGTTATTGGTATATCTTGCTTTAGCACACCCTTCACATTTTTAAACAAATGTCACCTTCTCAGTGAGATTATTCTGGCAATCTTATCTAAAACTGCATATACACACACATACACACACCTTTTTTTCCTCTTCCACTTATTTTTCTCCAGAGCACTTATCACTATCTAGCATACTATATGCTACTTCTATCTTGTTTATTATATATTTTATGCAGCCAGAGTCAGAGATTTGTACTCTTTCATATGTTTCTCCATCTCCAACCCTGGAACTATGCCTGATACACTATAAAAACTACATTAAGGATTTGTTGAAAAAAATGAATGGCAGTTATTTATTGTCATTTTTTCAGTTCAGGAAATCAAGGCTATAACTACAGGTTCAATCATTTTCCCAAAGACACAGTAAACAGAAATTTGAATATAGAGTTATCTGACTCTTATATATCATCTGTTTTCACTATGCCATTCATTCTTTGTATAAAATAAAGTCATTTGAGTACATGTTTATGTAAGAAGTCAGAAGCTTGATAATAGGCACTAAATAGGTGACTAAGACACACTATCTATGTTCAGTTTGTGTTTTAGGGAAGAAGCCAGAAATAAGGAAAGATTTCAATAACAAATGAACATACACCAGCTGAATAAATACTGATTATGAATATCATGGAACAACAAATATCCTAGTCTTAGAGGAGTCATGAAGAGCTTCTTAAAATAAATGACACTTAAGCTGAGACTGAAAGAAAGGAAAGAGAAAGCAAACAAAGTTAATTAACTATTTTTTATAATAATTAAGATGATGAAGAGCAGGTACAAGATCAAGCAATGAGGAGGTGCTGCTACTTCAGAGAGGAGCCCACAGCCATGACCACATGAGTAGTTCAATGCAGCTAGGAGACGGAGTGTTGTTTGGTGTTGTATAGAGTTATAATGCAATCAGGCTATGTTATGAATAGAACTTTGTTTACAAATGTTTTACTTGATGGAATCCAACTGAGAAGACAGTTTTTAAAAAAATTGGTGACAACTCTGAATATTGCTACTTTAGTAACCATTTGAACATTCCACATTTTGAAAAAAAGGACACTGAACCTCCCCAAAAAAGAATGTTGATTTTCTCCCATAATGCATGATTATCCAGTTTGGGGCTGTCATGTTATTTCACAAAATATACCCCTTACTCAGATTACATAGAATAGATTCCCTACTGTAGGTTAAATGAGCTAATGGGTGTTTTTACACCACTAGCCTGTGGTGACCATGGCCACATGTGGCATTTAGGTAGGGGACACACATTTGTCATCGAGAACACCTGGGACCAAAGAGCATAGCTGTGCACATGTTTAAGTGGGCACACTTAAGAGGAAAATCAGAGATAAAGTGACAGGAGCAGCAGCTACAACAGCATTTTTATGACCAGGAGCAGCACAATTACTGGGGGAGAAGAAAGGAAGAGAGGGGGGAGGGGAGGGAAGAATAAGGAAGGGAGTGAGGGAAGGGGGAGAAAGGGAGAGGAGAGAGAAAGAGACATCACCTAAGAGAAAGAGTGTTAAGATTCTGAGGCGTAGGGGGAGCGGGCACTGAAAGACTCCTTTGCTTGCTTTGCCTGCCTGCCTCCCAGCCTCATTCTCCCCACTCCCACCAGCGCCAGCCTCCTTGCCTGTAGTGCTGTGTACCTGGTTCTCAAGAGAGAGTATTCAAGCCTGTAAAATCCACCTTGAGCTGCGGGACTCTCGGCAGGAATCAATAGTGAATCTGCCCTGGGCGAACTTACCTTATACCATCTCCGTGGTTTGCTAGCTATGTTAGTTAACTACTTAAAGATACTGCAAATTTAGCAGCTTAAAGTAACACATTTATTATCTCTTAGGGTTAGGAGTCCAAGAATGACTTACCTAAATTCTTGGCTTACTGTTTCCTAAAATTTTATTCAAGCTGTTGGCTATGACTATGGTCTCATCTGAGCGTCCACTGGAAAAGGATCTGCAGATAATTCACTTGTTGGCAGAATTCGGTTCCTGGTAAGTTGGTGAAAGAAGGGCTTTCATTTCTTACAGTACAATCTGGAAGTAGTCCTCAGCTCCTAGCCACATGGCCATTTCCACATGGCCACACATTTTGAAGCTTATTTCTTCAAAACTAGTAGGAAGGAAAAGTCTTTTTACAAGATAAGCATTATGATTTTATATAGCCATGTGCAACACATCACATTTGCTCTATACTGTTGCTTAGAAGCAGGTCACAGGTCCAGTATTTACTTAAGGAGAGAGAGGGAAATACAAAAGCTATGGAAAACTGAAGATGGGATCATGGGTACTACCAAAGGCATTTTCTACCACATGGTGATTTGCTAATGATTCCCCTTCACTGACACACAAGATTGGCTCCACCTGTTTGAGTTTAGGCTACTATAACAAATTACCAGAGTGAGTGCCTTCAACATCTATTTTTCACATTTCCAGATGATGGGAAGATCAAGGCCTCTGTAGAGTGGTGTCTAGTGAAAGTTATCTTCTGGATTTGCAGATAGGTCATCTCATCATATCAGCCTGGTGGAAAGAAGAGAAAACAAGCTCTCTTGTGTCTCTATAATCTCATTACCAGGACTCCATTGAAATAGACTAATTAGCACCTAAATTCAAAGTTTCTCATAATATCATGGCTGTAGGTTAAGATGTCAACAGTTCTACTGGTGGGGGAGGGGAGAAGCGAGCCTATAGTTTGTAACAATATAGTTGCTGTTGAGAAATTCAGAGAGGCAAAACTTCACCATGAAGGTCCTCACACACAGCTGAGCCTAATATGTTTGAACAATCTCTAGAGATGCGTTTGGTCTCGTTTTACAATTGATTTGAATCACCAGTACTCTGGGATGCTGTAATTGCAACACCTGTTAATAAATGAGAACAGTTCTGATGATTCTCAAGGCTCCTGTATATAATTACAACTTCTTAGGGGGAAAAAGCTTGGCAAATGTGGGACATTAACAGATCTCTGCAGTTATGTAAAGAAAATGGCAATGAGAGGAGGTCAGAAGGGAAAGCAGGGAGCCAGATTTCCCAATTTATGTGAAACCTTTAATCCATGAAGACTTCATAGGCAATTGTTTTGTAAAATGGCATCCAAACAGTTGTAAGTGCCAACAGCTATTTTATTCTTGACATCAATTTCTGAAAACATCACCTATGAAAAGTTCAACATTTAGCATTTCCAATTGTTTTCTATTTTCTTTGAGTATAGATCGAGTTCATGGGAAAAGTGCCATTTTGGAAAAAGAACAAATACTAATGACCCCCAGAGATGAGATAAAAGGACAAGGGGATCTATGGGGCAAGAGAGCAGGCATTGGAGTCAAATGACCTTTGCACTACTTTAGGCAGACTATGATTCCCAGAAAGGCAATTAACATCTCTGGACTACCATTTCTGATGTGTAACATGAGAGAAATAGATGTTCCTACTTAGTCCTTTGATAGTTTATGAAGCAGTAGTTAAAAGAGGGTATTTTTTTCCTTTTTAAAAAACTGTATTTCCTAGCTCTAATTCTTTTTTTTACATGTTTCCAGAATTCAAGTTTATTTGTGAAAACTCATAACAAAAATTAAATGTATCTGTAACAAAGATAAAATGTAGAATAGTATATTAACAATCACTTATCATTAGGCTATTTGTGATTATAAAAAAACTAACAACCCATAGTAATAACTATAATATTCTACTTAGTTTTTTTTT
>PVHY01016545.1:0-33510 GCA_004024945.1 Uropsilus gracilis
CCTACCTTCCTACCCCTGGCCTCCCCCTCCTAACCCCAGGCTGGTTAGGAGGCTGCACTGCTGCTGGGTATGTGTTCCTATTGCAAACATGTGCTTGTTAGGAGTGTGCAACACTCTGGAGATGCAGGTTGCACCAGTGACCATGGTGAACTGGAGGTGTCTGTGCTGTACACACGGGGGAGGTGTTGCCTGATATGGAGTCGGTTCCCAGAAAATGTGGATTGAGTTGGATGTGTGTGACAGGGCTGTGTGGTCATATCTGCATATTGTCCACGTGAGCACGTGTGAAGGCTGTGGGTTGGGATGTGCGCCCTGGTGACAGCAGGGGCTGGCGATGTGTGCAGCATGGGTATGTGTGGCCTGCTACACATGTGCGATGGCTGAGCAGTGGCCCAGGTGAGCATGTGTAAGGGGGTGATGGGTGCTGGAGATTCAAGGTGCCGCAGCCTGGGCAAGGGTGCCACATCAATGCCTTAGGCAGCCCTAGGGGGGAGCAGCATCCTTGGTTGGTAGCCACCTGTTGGGACCTGCTTCAGGGTTTTCCAGGGAGCTGGCAGTGGGTCCCTGTGCTACAGGGTAGTCCTGGGGAGAGCATGTTTCTGGGCATCAACTGCCAGGCCTGTGGGAGATGTTGTTGAACAGAACGGGGGGCCCTTCTCATCTGGAGCCCATTTTTGTGGGCACGTGTGACCCGGCAGGCTGGCCTGGCGATGACCCCACTCCTCCTGCACAGCCCATCAGCTCCTCGCTCCTCAGCAACAGCAGCCAGTGAAAAATGTGTCTGTGAGTGGCTGAGGGAGGGACAGCCGGGCCAGCGGCAGGGGGCGCTGGGGGCGAGCATGTCTGCAGCCTCCTCCCCTGGCCAAGCACCACCCTCTGGCGTCCAGCATCGCCCACTGCCATCTCACAAGAGGCTGACCCTCACGAGGACAGGCCCCTCTCTGTCCACACACAGGGATCCACTGTCTTAAGGGTCTTCCAATTCATATGCAGTCACACTGATGGCACCCACCTCCCTACCCTGTGGCCACACACCTGAGAGTTTCCTGGTCACACAGATTCCCCCCCCCCCGGGGGCCCACGGGGAGCTAGCTCTCCTGAAATATCTGGCTGCAGGGCACCAAGCCATGGCATTGCCCATCCTTGCCCCAACAATCTGTCTCAGGACTGACTTGTTTTGGACCCCCGTGTCCACCCCCATCTCTAGGCTAGAGCATTCATTTTAGGGGAAGGGCTAAGAGATATGCTGTTCCCTCCCTGTCCTGGAGATGGAGGGAGGCGGGGTTGGGAAACCCCATAGGTATTCCTAGGAGAGGGCTGGTCTCACTGTCCATCCTGATCCCCTTGCCTATGTTGGGAGGAGCTTCTCTCAAGAACCAGGGGATTGACACTGATCCTGTGCCAGACCCCCAACGGCCCCAGCTCTCAGGACCCTCTTACCCTTTCTTCCTTCCGGTGCTGCTCTGGGTACTAGATCTGAAGGCCCAAACTACACAATATGGAAGACAAGAGGCTGCCTGAAACTCGGGGTGGGAATCCTTTCTCCATGCAGATACCCCAGAGCTGGGCTTGGCTGCCTTCCAGAATGCACCTGTATGCCTAGGCCTGCCATTCCAGGCCAACCTTTCCTGTGCCCACCCCCACCCCCAAAGCTCCCCACCCCACACCGCTGGGCTGGAAACCTCAGTGTCCCAGATTCCCTTTTTCCATCACACTTCGTATCTAATCTGTGCTGAGGCCTCTAGCTCAGTCCTGCCATGACAATGCCTCCCTCCCTTTCCTTCATCACTACTCAATCCCTCTCCTTCCCCATTCTCACTAAGACAGTGCTCATTCCCCTCCTGTGCTTCCTCTACTGACTCTGACATCCCTCATGCCCAGGCTAGAGCCCCACTAGAGAACTTTCAGAGGCTCCCCAGTATCATAGGTATAGTCCAACCTCAAACCTGGGGTCTTTGGGGAAGTCCCATGTCACCATGCTATTGCCACTTGTCATTCGACTGATCCATTGTAACAGTAGGTGTCCTCCTGGCTCTGACTTGTTGGCAGGCTGGGTCTACCAGACACCACCAGATGAACTCTGACATCCGTACCATAGCGCCCCTTGCCTTGCAAAACCTTGCAAAACCCCACTTCCCATGATCCCCACCCTATACCCGGACATACTTGGCTCTGTCCAGACCTGGGTCAGGTCTTCTTGCTGCTCACCAATCCCACAGTTTTCTGCCTTCCTCAGCCTCCCTGGCTTCACTCCAGCCTGCAGGAGGCATACCCAGTTCCTCCCTGGGCCCATGCAAGCTGTGAGTGAGGTCACAAGATAGTACTGATTTCTCAGCCCTGGAAAGGTACGTGGAGCCAGGCAGCTGCTGGGGACTTCCAGCCCGAGCCCCCCATCTCGCTCCTCATCCACACTGGTGCTTTCTCAGCAGTGCCCTTGTCTCTGCACTGTGACCCTGCTCTCAGCCCTCAACATGCTCAGGTCCTAGCCAATCAAATGCTTATTTTTGTTTTGTTTTCCTTTATGTCCTCATCTTGAATTTGCATTCTCTGGCTGGGCAGGAAAGGCTGCTATAGCCAGGAGAGGTAGAAAATTTGGCTCTGCTTCCTTAAGCAGCCTTTCCATCCCTGGTCTGGAGCACAGAGCCACCCTCTTCAGGGAGGCTGGGAATCCTTCCCTGCAAGGTACACATGAGCTAGGCGAACCCTAGCACAGGACAGCTATGCCCCGCTCCCATGTACACATAGGTGGCAAACCAGATCATGTGAGCATGTTTGTGGGTCCCTCACATGGGCCATGCACCCATGTCTGTTAGGCAGGAACATCCCTGCCCATTCCCACCTCTCCAAGCAGAGATGATCCTAGACGGGTATCTTCTAGGACTTCAGACCTACAGACTCAAGGGCACCTAGACTATGGAACTAAAGGGTACCAAGCTGTGGCATCTCCATCCTCATAATCTATCCTGGTGGTCCCTTCCTCGGGCCCCTCCTATCTCAGGGCTGGTGTTGGCATCAGCACTTCCTTACTCTATGTCACACTATTCTACATGGGGCTCCAGGTTTTTGAGACTGAGTCCCAGGAAAGCATGCCCTTGGACCCGACCAACCTCACTGCCCAGATAGACTCAGCTTTCTGTGATCAGTTCTACTGGCCTACACTGTTCCAGTTTGCTCCATGAGAGTGGCAGTGAGAGATCCTTCTGCTGCTGGGGAACTTGGACCCCATCTTCAGTCAGATGGAGTTAAAAAGGCAGGGACTTTGGAGGCAGACAGGACTGGGATTGAGTCTAAGCCATTTGACACTGGACAAGTAACTTTTTTTTTTTTTTTTGACTAGGTCTTGCTATTTTTGCCTGTGGAACCGCAGGCTCTCGTTGCCCGGGGCACCACAGACTCAAGCCATCCCCAGCCTCAGCTTCCCAGGTAGCTGGGATGACAGGCGCATGCCACCACGCCCAGCTATTTTTTTGGAACTAGGTCTCGCTACTGGCCCCAGGCGGGCCTCGAACCACGATCCCTAGCCCCTGCCGCTTCATAGGCTGAAGCTTACAAACACGAGCCACCGTACCCGGCCTGGACAAGTAACTTTTACTCTATTTCCACATCGAAGGGTGGAAATAGAAGGGTCACATCTACTTCCTGAGGTTATAGGGACAGGTTGATGGGCAATAGAGAGGATCCCAGAGTAACCCCCAACATGGAGTCTATGGCTTATTTATCGCCTTCCTCCATTTCCTCTGGGATTTGAAGGGGCACATATTAGGATAAAACTGGGATCTTAAACTGCATCAGGGCCCAAGCCCAGAGGCAGGAGAGAAATTATCTGTAAACTGGATGGGGGTGTCAGTCTTCACCTCTAGTTGCTGCACCCCAGGAAGGAGTTATTGCTTCTGAGTGGAAGAAGTGTTCCCCCCCCCTCCCCCCGCCCCGCCATCTATACACACCACCCCCGACAGGGACTTTTGGGCCTGATTCAGACACCAGTTCCTCCAGCGTGCAAAAAGCTTTGTTGGAGGTTCTGTGAAGATGATGATTCAAGCCCAGCTCGTCCTGGAACTGTGTACTAACGATCAACTCTAACTCAGAACATGGCCACAAAGGAGAGGGAGAGCCCTAGATGGAATTCAGTTCTCATCCTCCCCTTGTCTTGATTACTGTGTGGTCTTCGACAATCACTGAACCTCTCTGGGCTGTTTGCCTCTTTGTATACAGACTTGATAACTCTATTGGGACAGAGGCTGCTGCCCAGGGAGGTTGCCTACAGAGCCTAGGGGGAGGAGGACTATGCATTCAGCACAAGTTCCCCCAGGAACCGCTCACACCTGCCCAGCACCTGCCAAAGCTGACAACCATCGAGCAACAGCTGCCCATGTTGCCTTGGACCAGGTGGCTGCAAGGAGAGATGGGAATTGGAAATCCCAACATCTAAGTCAGAAAGCAGGGTCCTACTTTAGCTGGTCAACACCCGTAGTGGCAAAAACAGAGCTTCCAGCGTGCCAAGAAAGTTAGAATATCTTTGCCTGAGGTCCGCCCTCTTCCCAGGTACTGTGTCTGATGCCACAGGCAGCCTTTGACCCCCAAGTCTGCACCCCGGGCCCATGGAGGAGGGGGTAGAATGGTTGAGTTGGCAGGCTCTGGGTTTGGATCAGGACATGGACTGGGTTTGGATCAGGACATGGACTAGGGAGGTGCCTAGGGTGCAAAATTTATGTTGAACAAGTACAAGGTCAGGCCCCGAGAGTGAGGACCACCAGAACATTTGCCTTTGGCACCTCCCCGCCGCACCCTAGTCCTGGGCCTGACTTCAGCTCCTGCCTGAATGTCTTCAGTTTCCCCGTCTGTAAAATAGAGTTGTGCAGATTAGGGGGACTGATGCTTGTTAATCCTGGCACACAGTAGGTGTTCAGTAAACGTTAGCAATGGGCTATAATGGCAGAGGGCACTCTTTGTCCACTCCTCGGGGGCAGTCCTTGGTGCCTCCTTGTGGGAAGGGTGGAAATGGGATGGGGGACTAGGTGGGAGGGCAGAGACCTGGGGAAGACTTCATAGGGGTGGGGGCAGGACTTTTTTTTGACTACTGGGACACCCAGGGGCAGAGCAAATAGAAGTCCCCCCTCCTTCAGGTGTGGTTGTTGTGCAGCCTGTGGAGCCCCAGTTAGAGAAGGGGAGAGACTCGCAGAAGTCTGGGAAGGTTCCAGGGGTAGCTGTTATTCCCAGAATAGACCACGAAGGCATAAATTTTAGGACCCATTTAAGTGGAGGGGGGCAGGGGTTGAAGTCCCCAAGTCCAGGGAAGGGCCAGCCCTCCAGTGGCTGAGTTCCTCTGAGCCAGGCCGCTCCCCACACCTGAATGCTACCACTGCATCTTCTGGAAGGCTCAGGGTCACCTTGAGCTCTAGATAAATATGTGACTGAGATTTGAGGAGGGGGGAGTAGGTCTAAATTGACAGAGCCCTAGGGATGGGCTTCAGGGCCTCCCGGGGGAAGGGCTGTGGACCCTTGAAAGCCACCGCTGCCCAACCCTCCCCAGCCAGGGTGGCAGGACTCCGGTGCCCCAGCACACCGCAGCCAGTCCAGTGTGTTTGTGTGTGTGTGGGAAGGGGCTATAACGCCGAATCAGATCCCTCTCCCTCCTAAGCGGGGCCCAGACTAGATGGAGTTGCTGGTTTTCCCAAGTCTTTTTGACTCCCACCCCCAAAAGGGTACCAGATACTGGCAGACAGGAGAGATTCCTTTGAGCCCCGTCGTGACTGGAGCCGACATCCCCGCCCCGCCCCCATCGGGCGCGCCCCCGAACCCCGTCGTTGCGACAGCTCGGCGGACGAGGGTCCGGGCCTCGGCCGAGCCCTGAGACACGTGAGCGGCCGTGGGTCAGCAAATGCCCCCAGCCGAGGGGCGCCCTCCGGCGGCCCCGGGAGGAGGGGGCGCCCAAGCGCGGCGTTGGGGGCGCCGCGCCTCGGACGCCTGGTCCCGGCCCGGCGCGGGGTGGTGAAGGCGCGGTGAAGTCGGGCTTCCGCGCGGCCAAGGGGCGGGATCCCTCCGCCCGCCAGCCCGCCCGCGGCCGCCCGCCGGATTAGCGGCTCTTTGTTCCGGGCCTGTTAACAAGTTCCTGGCTGAGCGCTCGGCTGCCGCCCGGGGAGCGGACGTCCAACCTCCGGGCACGGCGGCCGGCGACCTCCGCGGCCCTGGAGTTCTCGTGCCCGCTTGTAGCCCCCGCCCCGCCCGCCTGCTGAGAAGGGCCCGGACGGCGGACTCCATGCGCGTTCCGGGGAGTCCGGAGGGCTGCCTGCAGGTGGAGGCGTGGCGGGGGGGGGGGGGGGGGGGGGGGGGGGGGGGGGGGGGGGGGGGGGGGGGGGGGGGGGGGGGGGGGGGGGGGGGGGGGGGGGGGGGGGGGCAAGGTGAGAGGGGAGCGGCGGCGGGGGCCACCCCGGGGCTGACCTCACCGCGAAGAGGAGGAGCATGCCCACTCCTTGAGCGCCTCCTGCAGGCCAGGGGCCTTCAAATGCACTGCTGTCGTCCCCATTTTACAGATGCTGAGCTGAGCGAGGCCCACCTATCCTAGGCAGGCCTGGGGTTCTAATCCAGGTCTTGACACCCAAAATAATTCTCCTGCTAAGAGAAGAGAACCTGGGGCCCGAGAAGGAACAACCTTTGGCGACTGTCAACTGCCACATTTTACAGTCTTTATTCCCTGGTGGTGGTAATGCCTTCAAGCCCTGGCTAGACTCTGCCTGCATTAGTTGGTCAAAACTTCAGGACCACCCACCAAGTAGATGAGCTTAGTCCCGTCTATTGGTGATCCTGAGTTTCGAGAAGTGGCAGTGTGGGCCTATTACTGTCCAGTCTGACCCCTCTTACCTGTCCCTGGCAGGGAGTAGCCCTGTCCCATAGGGCCACTTGCTCGGAAGGACCTGTCTGCTCCATGCTTCAGGAACTTCAAAGGCAGAATCTCTGGGGAACCTTCATTTTCTGTGTGACCTTGGGTCAATCTCACCTCTCAAACCCCATTTTCCCCTCTGCATACTGCCTCCTGACCCCCTCTGGGTGTGACTGGATGCCCTACACCTGGGTTCCTAAATTTGGGAGGGGCTGTTCAGGTCACAGGGCTTTGATTGTAAACCCCCCCAAAGGGCTGACTTTTCCATTTGCCACACCTTATCAGGTGACTGGGACTACTCTAAGCCACTTTGTTATAATGAGAGAGAAACCCACCTAGTGAATACTCCCAAATGACTCTTGGCTCCTCTTTCTGGGGCCACACAGACTTCCTCCTTTTCAATTACTCAAGATCAGACTCCTGCCTGGCCCACCTACCCTTGCCCCTGACTTGTGAGTGCGTGGCTCCTCACACAGCATGGCTACAAGCATAACCATCCACCTCCCCCCACACACATCCTTGCCTCTGGATGTCAGTCCCAGGAGCTCCTCCCACCGTGACACATTGTCCCAACATAGGATGCTAAGTATGCCTATTGTTGTGTTGAACATGCCAACCTGGACAGACTTAAATTTAAGAGGAAAGATTTATTGGCACATATTACTAAAAGGCCAGGGGTTGCTCTGCTTCAAGCATGGTTGGATCCAGGGAGAACAGTGTGACCAGGCTACATCCCACTCTCTCTCAACACCATTCTTCAGCAGACTCTTCATCATATTCCCAGGGTAGCTTCCTGGAGTTACCAGGCATCCATCCTTGCAGCCTCAGTCTGGGCGTGGGGATGGGGAGAGCTTCTTTTCCCTCAACCATACAACAAAAGCTGTTCCAGTCTTTGCTCACTGGTGTTTCCGGAGCCAGAATTATGCTTATGCAGTTTAACTTGGACCCAGGCCACCAGGCCACTGTCCCATACCTGAGCTGTTCCACGACTCACAGCAGCCTGTCCACTGAAAAGGAATAAGCACAGTATCCCTGGACTTAGCCATTGTGTCATCAATACATTTTGCCCTAGTATTGAGTAAAAAATGCTGAGTAGCACAAGGACACAGCCGGAGACTTAAAGATAAAAACCCAAGTCTAGTTCAAGGTTAGCTATTTAATGGGCTGTGTTCGTTAGAAGACAAAGCTAGCCATTCCACAGGATTTGCATTCCCTCCAGTCTGTTTGCTAATCCTGAGATTTCTTTTTTTAATCAGGTGGCTCGCTGAAATTCAGGCCTGTTCCCAGTCTGTCCCTGACCCACCAGAACAGCAACTGTATAGTGAGCGTCCTTGGGGGTCCCAGTGTGTCTCTGTTCCCTGCTTCTCGGGTCACCTGCAGCTGACTGAGAAGCTCCATCAGACTACCTGGCTTCACATCAGACTCGCCTGGAACATTGTTTTGGGTTTTATATTCTGTCCAGTTTTCTTCCCCAGTGCCACTGGGACCTCACGGCTCTCCTCTTATGTAGGCAGGTGCTTGAAGATACTTCAGTCTCGGTGTGTGTAGGCTCGACCATCCAGGTTTGTGTGATGACACCCTGTTCACACACAAGATGCCCATTGATGTGTTTCTCAGAATGTGTTCTTGTCTTTTAGCATTGTGTGACGGCACAGCCTCAGTGGGCATCCAGGGGCAGGGGTGGAGGGGTGGGTCACCTCGGCAGCAAGAACAAAATGAAGCAAGTAAGTGATTTCCCCTATCCTGGTTACTTTCCTGCGTCAGAGCCTACTTTTTATGTCTCTTGTTCCTTCTCCTAACAACCCAGTTTCTTGCCAGTTATGCCCCCCCCTTTATCTAATTTGAAACCCAATTTTGCTGCTTTCCCTCAAAGAACTGGAATGCATGCATTCACCAAACCAAAGCTGCTGCTTTTTGAAAACTACACCACAGCTCACACATCTACTCCACAACCACTCCTGTATCCTCTTTCTCAGGAGTCAGCTGCAGGCTTCGGCAGGACCCCCCTGCCAGGACCTAGGGCATGATTCAGGTCCAGGAGACCTGAATTCATTCACAACAGCTACTCAGCTGGAGTTCCCCTTCTTGCCCTACCTTCCCAAAGTTTGTCCAGTGTCCTGCAGGATGGTGGGATGTGGAGGCCGGCTTTCCAGCGTCAGCAAACTGCCTTCTCCCAGCCTCCTCCTGCCCAGTGTTGCTTGGCATTTCCCACAGGCCTCAGCTAGACCAGAGCTTAGCCTTCCCTGCACGCTTCTCCCATCCCTGCCTCTTGTGTGGCCTCTCTCCTTCGTTCTAGCTGTCTATCCACATTGGTGTGCCTGGTCAGAATTTAAACCTGAATAGCTGACAGCTGTTGTGATACTTTTCCTAGAGACCCCTTTTCCTCAAAATCCTTTGGGATCACACAACCAGAGGCCCATCTCTGAGACCAACCTGCTCTTTCCCTTCCCCTTCCTGGTTTCCTGGGGGTGGGGAGGGGGGCTAATCTTTGGTGGGAAGTGGCTAAAACCCCTCCTAGACACCCTTTTAAGGATGGTCAGCATTCTTGTCCCAGCAGCAATATACTGGTAAATGTTTAACAACTGGTTCCCTGGGAGACCCAAGAAACAGATTTACTAATTCCTATAGTTGCAAATATGCCCACCAACTTACAAAATTCCAGAAATTTTAGCAGTGGGCTTTCCTGAGTCAGAATGAGCTGACCCCAGCACACCGCTGTCCCCCATCACCAGCCCGCTAAAGACGTGGTCACTAGAAGGTGACAAGGGCTGCTTGAACCTCTGCCAACAGACTCCTTTAGGCTTGGTAGAAGTTTTCCCTGCAGTTCCCAGGCTCTTCGGAAGCTGAGGGGAGTCCATTAAGCACTAGAAGGTTGTGGTTCAGAGCCACGGTTCTGCTGTTGACGGTGTAGGTTAGAATCCTGGACCAGAAGGCTTTAGACAGGTAATTTCAGCTCTCTGCGCTGCAGTTTCCTAACCTGGAAAACATGGGTAGCAGAAGGTTCCTACCTCGTAGGGTTGTGAGGCATCAGTGAGTTATTCTGTGGAAATACTTAGCCCGACATCAGGCCCTCGGGAACTGCTCCAAGAATAGGAGCTGCAGCTGACGCTGCATGGACACCAGTGGGTAGGCTCACTCTCAGTCTTCTTCCATAACGCACTGCTGAAAGTGTGGACATGGAAGGTCCTTGGTGAACAGAACTGGCAGAGCACATCGGGGCAGGACCCTGCAGTCTTGAATCTTGGCAAAGTGCCCATTCTGGGGAGACAAGCTTCCCTAAGAGGACTTGAGAAGAAAGGTTGATATGGCCAAGGATGACTCGCCCAGAGTGACTTAGCCAGTATGTCCCTGACAAGCTGGTGGGCCCTCAGGATGGGCAGAGCAGAGAAGTGTCTGGGGTCACACTGACAATTAAAATTGTAGTTGAGCCAAGCAAGGACAACTTCAAGACTATTTCCTAGCTGCCCTCCTTCCTCCCACCCTCCTTCCTGAATTCTGGGGGTCCTGAGGCCTAAGGAGGAGAGAAACCCTACCTGGGAACTTGGCACATGGCGAGATTAGCCAGACAGGGAGGAGGAAGAAAGCACGTCTCCCCTGGTGACAACACTCATGCAGGGCAACCAGGAGGAGCCAGGAGGGACCCCAGACTGCAGCAGACAGTGCCTGTGGGGGGCCAGTGAGGACGGGCTGCCTACATCGCTGAGCTGGGAAGTGACAGGCAGTGAGCAGTGTTTAAGGAAGATTAATCTGGCAGCACATGGAGGATGGATGGGAGCAGGGAGAGGCTGGAGGCAAGGAGACCAGCCAGGAGGCTGCCGCGGTCATCCAGGCAAGAAATGACGAGGCCTCCCTTCCCAGTGAGTAGGCAGCAGGGATGGAGTGAGGGAGACGGATGTGAGAGACATTGGAAAGGAGGAGCCTCTGGATGTTGCGTGTGGGGGGTGAGGGATAGGGAAGAGGCAAACATGATTCAGAGCTTTGGAGCCTGGAGAAGTAATGTCAGAAACGGAAATGGATGAGGAGCTGCGAGGGAGGAGCAGCTGGAAGAGCAGAAGAGCACCATCCAGGCCACTTGCTACCCCCACCCAGCCCCCAACCAGAGCATGGACAGCAGTCAGAGCGCTTCAGCCACAAGCCACAGAAACTGACCCTGGGCAAGTTGAACAGAGGGAGAGCAACAGAATATGCTCAGGGGTCACAGGTGCAGCAGGTAGCTGAGAGTTCTCAAAGGTCAGGGGTGATGGCGCCATCCTGCTTCATTCACAGCACAGAGCAGCCTGATGGACAGGGTCAGGATCCACAAGTATGGACACGGGAGGCTGAGCGTGACCTTGGCGGTCGCAGGCTCCCTGTCAGTGGAACTACCGGAACAGACCTGACAGAATCAGTGACTTGGATGAAGAAGAAGGGACTTCCGTGGTGAAGGGGGGGATTTGGCTCAGAACTGACATGGAGCCCATTTTCAGCTCCATCCTTACTAGCTGTCCTTGAGAAGTTTCTCACCCATTGGGAACTGGGCTTTCTGGAGGGATCAACGCATCTCATGGGATCTTGTTGGTTTCCAGTCTGCCTTATTTTGACTACTCATGGGTTCTCACAGGCCAGCATTTCCACCCTTCCTTAGGTACCTCCCCACCACCATGGGGTCCTGGAAGGACTGTCAGTCCTGGAGCCCCACCCTCCCCTCCCCCAGGGCAAAGCTCCCCACCAGGCTGGCAGTCCCAGTGGAGCTTCTAATGCTGTGATTGGTCCAGGGCAGCCATATGACCTGGAGTTAGAACCACCCTCGCCTCTGGGTGCACTGCTGTGCAGATGCAGCAGCCAGCTGGGTCTATGGCAGCCACTTCCTCCTCCTGTGGAGGGAGCCTGACTGGTAAGGCAGTGAGGCCAAAAGCATTGGGAGATCTGAGACCAGCAGAGGGGAAACGACCTGGTGGCCCCACAGTCCCAGAAACTCAGGGTCATCAGCTTTTCTCCCAATCGTATGAACCACCCAGCAGTTCTCCCTGCCCCTGAGCCGAGGCTGTTTAGTTGGCAGTCCCAGTTCCTGAAAGGTGATTGACATAGCATCTCGGGAGGTAGACACGGGCAGTGTAGACAAAGCACCCAACCAGAGGTGGTCAAGTGGTAAATATAACCTAAAAAGTGAAGAATTTACATAAAACTCAAATTGTGGGTTTCTCTTGAAAAGTCAGATCTGGTCACTAAGGGATGGTTTCCCTGGGTGGGCAAGGGTCAGGACCTGACAGCCATGGTATAGGTGTATACCCCCATCCCCACTGCCTGTGCATCCCTGTCACCCCTGGCATCCTCCGCCCTATGCATTATGCTCAGCATGTGGCAAGCAATGAGGATGTGTGTGAGCTCCTTTCCCACCCCCAGGCCTCCCCAGCTCTAAGATCCTGTGTTCAGAGTTTTTAGATTTCCCCTGTTCAGCATGAGGCGATGGTCGATAGGCGGAAGGAAGCATCTTAAAGAATGCTGGAAGTCTAGGACTGGCACTTTGAGTGCAGTGAGGGCAGGAAGTGGAGGTGAGAGGCTGTGTCATAATAAGCTGCTGGTGGACTCCTGAGCTCAGATGCCACCCTTAGGGGCAGCTGGGGAGTGACTGTGGCTGAGATGGAAAAGGAGAATTTGGAGGTCAACTTCAGGGGAACCAGAGATGAGTGACACCCTGGAGAGAAGTTTGAAGTTTTGAGGGTAGAGAGGTGGCCTCGAGGCAGCTGCAGGGAGGGTCAGTGGGTGAACTCTGACTGAGCCCTCTAAGAACCTGTGCTGGGGTGCTGAGGTAGGTGGGCAGGGTGCAGAGGTCGCCTGAGCTGTGTAGCACTTGGAGAGATCTTAGAGTGTGGAATTCAGTGAAGTCTTCAGGGAGAAGCCTGAGCAGAGGAAGCAGGGGAATGACAAGCAGGGTTGCTTAGTGTCTGCGAAGCACTTCACAGAAATTCTGCAGGTAGCTCAGGAGTAAAGTGACTGCTGATGTCACAGGATAGCCTCTGCAGAACCAGACCCCAGCCCCTCTAGGTGCCCACCTGTGGAAAACTTAGAGCTGGTGAGCTTTAAGAGAGAAGTAGAGAGGATGAACTAAGGCAGGGCTGGGGGAATAGGACCATCTGTTCTTAGTTAAACATTAATGCAGCACCTCCTATGTGCCTAGCACTGCATTAGGCAAAACCATGGTGGAAGAGTTGAAGGCAGCAGTTGACAGCAGGCAGAGAGCCAAGTGCCCTTGAGTGAACTAGATGTGGCATGTTGGGTGGCAAGTTAGATGGTAGGGTCAGGCCTCTCTGAGGAGGTGACAGATGAGCTGAGATCCAAATGACAGGAAGGAGCCAGCTGTAGATGCATGGTCTGGAGGTGGGAATGAACTTGGTTACCATAAGGAACACTGGTCTGGGCCCAGGGATATGTGGACTTGAGTGGGGGAGAAGGCATAAATACTGGTACACAGAGTTACTGAGTTAGATCCAATAGGCCCTTGGGGGAAGAGGGTCAATCAGAAGTGAGGTACTGTAACAGAAAGCCCACATCCGGATGGCCATACGTGGTCCTGGCTTGGGTCCCTGGCATGCTTTACGTTCAACAGAGGCTGAGCCCCCAGCCAGACACACACCTCTGCCTCCTTGGGGAAACAGCGAGACCCAGCTGGGCCTGCACCATCATGGAACATGGGGGCAAGGTGAGGGAAGGTGCGGGTGAAGATGAGCCAGGCTGTCACTGTACCTTTAGCTCAGCCCCTGCCACTCCATCACTTCCAATAGCAAGTACTCACTTGTAACCTCAGCTGAAGGAAGTCCAGTTCATCCCATTCTTGAGTACATACACGTGCACACATACGTGCATACATAGACACATTTAATTGAAATGAAAATCACAAAACAATTCAGTTGCATTTTTTCACACATTCACAATGTTGCACAATCACCACTTCTGACTGGTTCTGAAACATTTTATCAGCTCTCAAGGAGACCCCATTAGGCAGTCACTCCCTGTCTTCCCTCTCAGGCAAACACCAAACTGCTTCCTGGTGTGTGGGTGAGGAGGCTACTCTAGGCATTTATGTTCATGCAATCACACATGATTTGTTCTCCCATGACTGGCTTCTTTTAGTAGGCATAATATTTTTGAGGTTCTTCCTGGGGGTAGCATGTGTGAATATTTCGTTCCTTTCAACAGCCATATAATGTTCCATTGTTTGAATAGACCAAGTTTTGTTTATCCATTATCATCAGTTGATGAACTTCAGGTGTTTCCACCCATTTAGCATTTCTGAGTAACGCTGCTTTGAATGTTCGTGCACAAATATTTGCTTAGTCACTGAATTTGGGTTCTCTTGTGTACATACCTAGAAGTAGGATTGCTGGGTCCTACAGTAACCAAGTTTAATTTCTTGAGGAATGGACAAGCTGGTTTCCTTGGTACTTGTGCCATTTTCTGTTCTTACCAGCGATACATGAGGGCCCCAGTTCTCTAAACCCTATGCTTATCTTTGAAATATTAAACTCTTGCAAAAATGGTCTTTTCCCTCTCTCAGTGTCCAACTTTGCCTGGCACCAGAATCCATGTTGAACCTGCTGGCCAGATCAGCCTCCCTGCCTGCAGTGGGTCTCATGGCCCAGGCACCAAAGGGCAGACTGGGGTCTGGGGCAGCTGCAGTGAGGCAGGCTGGCTCTCAGGGAGGGGGCCAAGCCTCTCTCCAGACCCTCCATGTATTTCTTCCTCTGAGACCCCCCCCAGCTCTGAGCTGCCTGCTCCAGCCCTCTGCTCCATTCTGTGTGTGTCTCGTCACTGGGATAAATGTAGCTACAAACAATGCGGCGGGCTGGGTGCTAATTTGTCAGATGCAGTGCACGCCTGTGATTCTGAATACATTAACATTTTCACATGAAATCATTTCAATTTTTAGTGATTAAGAAGTATTTGTTTTAAAAGCATCAGGGTGATTTACTGCAGGCTTGGGGCTGGTGGGGTGGGGGAGCCCCCAGGTGTGATGTCATTTGCGGGTACCAGCACAGGCAGGGCTCAAGCCAGTCACCACCACCCCTCCCAAGACTGAGGAATTCCTGGGCATAGGCTGGAGGTGGCAAGAAGTGAGCAAGTCACAGAATCAGGGGTCTGAAGGTTCCTTGAGGACCCTGGGGCCCAGAAACCTCAGACCCCTGTTTTCTACTCTTCTTCATATGTATCATTTCAGTTGAACTCAAAGTCACCTCCTCACAGAGGCTCCCTCTGACTCCCTAACCTCAAGCAGCAACTGTTACCCTCTGTTTTAGCTTCTTGGTGGCATTTATGATTGGAGAGGATTTCTTAATTGACTTGCTCATTTATACTCCCAGTAGAGCATTAGCTTATTGAGGTTTGGTGGCATGTTGTGTCCATGCTTAGAACAGAGCCCAGCACTAAGGATTGAATAGATGGAAGGATGGATGCATACGTGGAGGGATGGATGCATGGATGCATGAATGGGTGCATGGATGGACAGATGGATGAATGGATGGACAGACAGGCAGCTAGATGATTGAATGGGGATGGAGGGGTAGATGATTACTCAAAAGACACTTCACCATATCATGTGACCTGCCGTCCTTGAGTCAGTTTCCCTGTGTGACTTGAGGGACCCCATCCCTTCCCAGACAAGCCATCTCTGGAATGCCAGCTTATAGTCACCTGGAAATTACAGGCTCATTACCTCTGGGACTAGCACTCACAGGCCTCCGGCTACCCCCCTTCATCATCACCTCCCCTTTTTAGAGCATGTCTCTGCCTCCCTCTCTGGATGGTTAAGCATCACTCTAACATGTCCTCAGGGCTTTGGACAGGCCCGGTCCCCACTGCTGCCAGCCTCTTCTCCCTCCCATGGCTCCCCGGAATGGCCCTCCCCCTGGCAGCTCATGGAGCAGGTAAGTTCTGGGTATGAGGGCCTTGCTGACAGGAGTGCATGGTGGCCTGTGTGGGACAGGATGAGCTCAGAGTTTTGCCAAGTGAGAATCACACTCCTGAAGTCCTCTTTCTGTGGTGGTCACAGAGGAGGCCCTTCCTCACCCTTCTGTGACTCCCAAACTCCTGTGGTCCCGCACCCCAACCCAGGCCCCAGGATAAGACCCCTTCCCCACCTACCCCAGTGTAGGGAAAATAACTGGAAGCTTTTATTGTTCAGCAGAAACAACATCAGAAAACAATTATTGTTTTAATTACCTGCTGTCGCCGTACAAGACAGGGAGGTTGTAAAGTGCGATAAAATCTTTCATGTTAATGGACTGCCAGCCTGGGCCAGGGCACGATTTATGGGACTGCAGCTGGCAACTCCAGTCAGCTGATATGGAGCCCCTCCCCATCCCTGGGGCCAGGTCTCCAGTGCCACGGGCTAGGCATCCCTTTTGTCCATCACACTTCTAACAGAGCATGCATGCTTCCCTTCTGGACCTAGCAGTGCTGAAGGCAGCACACACAGGGGTCTCCTGGAAGTCCTGTCCCCTGCAGGGCAAACCTATGCTCAGCTCCTCATTCTCCTCCTAGGAGGGGGTACCAGTATCAGGTGGGGGCTGGCATAGGTACCTTCTCCCTAGAGAGGCTGTCTCCCTGCAGCCCCACTCTTCTTGGCCTCCCATCCTCCACAGATGCATGCTCCAGGCACCCTCATGGCTCCCGCACCCTAGAGCTTGTCCTCCCTGCCAGCCCTTTAACCTAGAGCCTGTCTCCTCCTCCCCTGCTGTCTTCGCCTTCCAGAGCCTGAATGCCAGCCCCCATGCCTGGCACAGGTCCTCCTCTGTCCTCCTGTCCAACCAGCCCAGCTCCACTCCATTCCTGCCTCTTCCTAAAGTCCCTGGTGGTTCATCCCTGCTCAGGAACCAGCCTGGTCATCTATTCAGTGCTTTTACACACTGTCCCACACAGAGCTCTGAGGGGGTACTTATGCTGTTTGTCCCCTCTTTTGTGGAATTGGAAACTGAGGCATGAGAAAGTCAAGTGTTTGGCAGACAGTCTGACTTCACAGGGCTGGTGTGAAGCCAAGTGGGGTAACAGTTACGTTTGGAATGGCACTAGGAAGAGAGACACCTCCAGTGCGTTTGACTCTAATGATAAGGCTCATTTTTATTGCTCTCCAACCTGGAACTGATCAACTGCTTTCATGACACTTCACTTTCCTCATCTGTATAATGGGGACAGAGATCCCCTATCCTAGGATAAAGGAATCATGTCATAGCGCAGGGCTTAGAACCAGGTATGTGGTGAGAATTCAGGACCCATTAGCTGCTGTCCTTGCTGCTGCCATGGTAATGTTGGCAGAAGTTGAGGCTGTGAAGATAAATTGAGTCCATGCTATGCAAAGCCATTGCTGTCACACCAACACCGAGCTTCAAGTTTTGACCATTGCAGAGTGGGGAGTGCTGAAGACTTTAAGTGTGATCAGATCTGACTCTTAGAAGGATTGTAATGGCTCAGTGGTAGATGGATGGACAAGAGTGTTAAGCTTCATACCAGAATGATCTAGATAAGGGTGGACGTGGCCTGTCCCTGATCGTCGAGGGGATAGCACCAGCCCTGGCGAAGGTGGATGGGCAGTGCTTGGCAGAGACAAATCAAGGGCCTGCATCCTGCTAGTCTCTGTCAAACTAAAACCTTCTAAATCATCTCTTCCCTTCCTGGTGCCAAGCACGGGACTGACACTTCTCAGCTCCAAGACATGGATCATTGGCTGAAAAAAAAAAAACCAGGGCACAGCAGGAGGTTGGGGTGCAGCTTCTTGAATGTTCTCAGGAGTTAGGCTTTGCCTTCAGATCAGCTAGTGTGCAGGCTGCCAGACTGCCCTGGTCAGTGTCATTCATGAAATCATTCATTCGCCCACTTGTTCACTCATTCCTCAGCTCATGTCTTTGACAGTTGTTGGTTGAGCGCCCTCTCTGCACCAGGCTCCTGGCTGGGCCCTGGGGATGCTGGGAGGTACAGTAGCTCCCGGAGTTCATGTTCTAGTTGAGGAGATGGGCAACAAGCCAGTGAACAAATAAAGAAATAAAATAATTGCATGCTGTCGGAGCACAGAGGAGAACAAAGAAGGGGCAGAGATGGGGGTCCTCCCTCCTCTCTCTTCCCCTCAGCCTCTGTCCTGTCTGCCTGTGAGAAGTGGTTCTCAGCTCCCCAACCCTGCGGAGATGCATGGCTGGCATTAGCTGCCCAGGCTGCCAGATATGTCTCCCTGTCTTCCCTGGATTACTTCTTCCATTTTGGCCATCATTTCAGAACTCTAATATATTCCCCCAGGCCCAAGAGTGGCTATTCGTTTAAAGATCTTTCTATGGAGCTTTCTCCTCTCAGGATCCTGAGGGAAGAAAAATGCCAGGAGAAGACAAAAAAGAGAGAAAGAGGAATCTGATTTCCGAACTCCCAAGCAGGAGGACAGATGCAGAAGGGAGCAGGTCCCTGCTTGCTCAGAGATGGATGTCTCCAGTGGTGTGAGAGCTCTCAGTCCTTTTTCCCTCTCACCTTTACTTGTGCCCCCATCCCCACCTTGCCACCCCCCATCCTAGGTCCTGGGAGATAGTGTTCGCCGGGGTTCCCCCTCACTCCTCCAGGCACTCTGGGGAGCCACGTGAGCACTGTGGGCCATGCCTCAGCCTCAACGTGCCCCTGCCTGGCAGAGGGCCGCAGTAGCTGGCAGGCTGGGCCTGCTCTGTGCCAGATGGTTAGGGCAGGCACATGCCAGTGCATCAGCCTCGAGCTGAATGGAGTGCGAGGAGACAACTGGAGTGCCATGGGCCCTGTTCGGTGCTCATGTGCCTCGCTAGGCTGGGAGTCATCACCCCTCCGGGGTTGGGACTACAGCTGCTTCCCAAAAAACTTTCAGAAATTCCAGGCCCCTGACTCATACAATGGGCAACCCCTATATTTTGCCGTCAAAGGTATTCTCAGGGTCTCTTGTACCACAGAAATCTGTGATGGACCTCTGGCCAAGGACTGTCTTGTAGACCTGGGGGTGCAGGTTGGCGCTAGTATAGCCAAGGAAGCACGTGTCCCATGGGTAAAGGTGATCTCTGCATGTTGGAAAGCAGAGATGTCTGTCTCTCCAGGCCAGCCCCTACCCCTGGGCTCTGAGCCACCTGTCAGAACTGCCTCTCTTCTAAGTGTGAACAGAAGCTGCCTGCTGAGTTGAGTGTGCAACTGAGTGTGTAGCACATGTAAAAGCTCCCAGGTGGGGGGAGCTGGGCAGCTCGCTGTGCTATCTGCCCATGTCTGAGCCAGGTTCTCATCTAGGATTCTGTAACTACCCCAATCCAAATTTCGGGAAATTCCCTGATCTCCTCCCAACAATTCCAGATGCTCCAGAGCCTCTGATGCATTTCTCTTATGTGCTGGCATTTCCCTGCCTGGCTCCATTCTGTCCCACCAGTCAAACATGAAATCACTGAGTTCTCAAAGGGCAGCACCGAGTCCCTTTTCAATGTGCAAGTTGTATTGTGTGAGTGTGGGACCAAGTGTGGGTGTGCACTTGTATGTCAGCATATGTGTAGAGATAACATGCTTTGTATGAATGGATGCTTTGATTAAGAGTGCGTATGTTTTGTCTATGTATATGTATGTGGTTTCTACTATGTGTATCCAAAATGTTCTGAATTGTGTAAGGATGTCTAAAACTGGGTTCATCTGGAATTTACAGCAACTCTTTTATCATTGATAAGGAGCTGACAAAAGAAACAAAAGGTCTGAATGAATAAACAGTCTTCTGGATAGAGAAGTGTAAATGTGAGCTCAGCCAAGAATTGAAGCTAATCTTTTTTTTTTTTTTTTTTACATTTAAATAAAAGATCTGGGAGAGGATGTGTACAGTGAACTCACCAAGTTTGCAGTTAAATCTAAACTCTCCTGGGTGGGAGTAAAATACCAAGCCGGTAAGGGATAAGCTTTAGGAAAATCTTGTCTTCAAAGGCAGTGGGCTGAGCAGAGAATGGCCAGTGAGTTTCAGTTTGGGAGAAATGATGTGGTTGGTCTCTATGAGAGGCTATTTGGTGCTTCCCTCCCAGGAAGGGATCCATAAGAGCAACAGAAGGCGGAACATGGTTGAACATGGGACTTTGATTTTTATTGATTACACACATATGTTTTTTTACATTGTTGTGTACCCCAAGGTTCTCCTACCACCATGTCACCTGTGAACTATCATCCTGAACGCTTGTGCTCATCACTCCCCTGATTTCACCCTTTCTCCCCATCCCTTACTATATGCTTTATCAGTTTGTTAGTTTTAATTTTCTCTTGTCTTTTTGGTTGTTTCCCCCTATATCCCACATAATAATGAAGCCATCCAGTATTTATCTTTTTCTTTCCAGCTTATTTTTGTTAGCATGATTCCTTCTAGCTCCATTCATGTTGCTGCAAATGACATGAGTTTGTCGTTTTTGATTGCTGAATAATATTCCATTGTGTAAATAATAACTTTGAAACAAGCCATAGATGATCCCTTCTCCCTGCACCAGTGAAGGGTGCCTGCACCCATCAGTTTTTTGGGCTCAGTCACACCTTCTAAGGATCTACCTGTCTGAGATTGCAGAGAACCTGGGTCTTATTAGACTTAGCATGATCGGGGCAATTCATTTTCCCTCCTTAACACTCAGCTTTTACATCTGTGAAATGGAGGTAATAATCCCTGGGGTCCTACTTCACAGGAGTGTGAGAGAGATCAAGATCTTATCGATGACAATGTGCAGGTAACTGTTGAAGTTCACTCCAACTGGGAGTGGTTGTTACAGAGAGCTGTGATGAGAAAGGCACCATCACATAAAGTCAAACTAGTCCACCTGGGACAACTTCAGTGTACAGAGAGAGGCTGAAAGGGGATATGGTAGAAATCTATAAAACCAGAAAGAGCACAGAAAAGGGAACATAGGCTCCTTCACTAAATCCCAGGCTGACAGAATGAAGGCTTCCCCATTCCTGCTCCCCACCAAATCTCAGGAGAGGTAAGTTTAAAACCAGTAATAGGAAATCCTGCTGCACTCAGCAGGGAATAAACTTTGAAAATCATTTCCCCTAGAGGTAATACAGGCTAGAAATATAAATTACTTCCAGAAAGGTTTAGATAAGTTCATGGATGGCAGAGTCAGAGTGGTTCCTGGACAAAATTAGAATGCTGGGAGGCCGCTGCACCATGAGGATGGTGTCAAAAGGGAAGCCCATACCAGAGTCAAATCCTGGGCCAGACCTAGCATGTGTAGGACTAGTGTCTTTCTATCTGATGATCAGTCTCATCAGTCCACCTCTGTTCTGAATCTCTCTCTACCTCTTCCCCAGTCTCTTTATCCCATTGCTCTCTCATGTCCCTTGTTACACTCCACTCCATAGATTCCCCTAGTCCTATTCTTAGATTTCCACACTCACAGCACTGATCTCTGTCTTCAGTTTGCCCTTAACATCTCACCTCTCATCACAGAGAAGTAGCTGTCCCCTCCCTCTGCGTTGCCTTCTACCACAGGTACCTTTCCTGGCAGGGCTCATGAACCAGTGAGGACTTGGGTATCCTGCCAGACCCTCCAGTTAATGTTGTTGGCATGCAGTCTCTCTCCCCAGCTGCCAACCCAGAGCCTGTCTCTGCGTGGATGATTCTCCTAGGGTCCCCAAGAGAGACTGGCCAAGGATAGAGTGATGTTTTAGCCCTTCAGGGATTCACAAGCCCAGAGAGCTTGGGTGCCTGAGGATGGATTGATAGCCACACTGGGGATAGTGCCACCATGAGGAAACAGGTCTGCTTGAGTCTGGGCCAGATTATCTGTCTCAGGCAGGAGGTCTGGGGAAACTGAGATTAGCAGGAGAAGCGAGGTTATGTAATCTGCTTTCCAAGATATTCAGCACTTTTGCAAGTCACCACGGACGGACGGACTGTGTATTTGACTTTGGGCTGTGTTGTAGCACCACGGACAGCGGTCCTGGGCACGTGTGTTTTCAGAACCACGGACAGCTCCTCACAGTTCCCCTGCCAGCTCTTGGAGCTGTGCGTCTCCTAACTCTGCTCCTAAGTCTGCTAGCACCCCTGGAAGAGCCCCACCACCACCCCTGCCTCCACAGAATTCATTGATTCACTCACCGAGATTTACTGAGCTCCACCTACTATGTGCCAGCCATTGTTTTAGGTGCTGGGAGCACATTACTGGACCCACCACTGAAGTTCCCAGAGCTTGTTCCAGGCAAGGTGGCCCTGCCTGCTTTTGAAGAAAGAATATTTTATGTCTTCTTGATGACCTAAGTCTACTACTTAACTCTGGTGGGTGTGAACAGGAGAGGTAGGGAGTAGAGATTGACGAGACCCAATTCAGATATTTTAGGACTTTAGGATTAATGCTGTTATTAGGATTCAAGGAATTTGAACCCAGATATTAGGATTCAAGGGTCCCTGTTTTAGGATTTTAGTGTTTTAGGATTCAAATTACCCAGGTGATCCAGTTACGCACCTTCTGGAAAATCTTCCATGGTTCCCCAGCGCCTATGAAAATAAATAGTAGTCCCCCAGCATATCATCCAAGTCCCTTTGTAAAATGTCCCTGATCCATCTTGCCAGCCTTATCTTCTTACCTCTCATTTCATGTTTCCTACACTTCAGCCAAACTAGATTCCCAGTTAAGAATATTTTGGTTGCAATATGACAGAAATTCAACTCAAATAGACTTAAACAATAAGTGGATGTTATTGACTCTTGTAACTGAAAAGCCCAAAGGTATGCTGCCTTCAGCCCAGGCTTGATCCACTGGCTGAAACAATGTCACATAAGCTGCTTTCTCTGTTGCTGTACTCTGCCTGCTCTGGTGTTTGCTGAACCCTTGGTCTCCTCAGGACAACTCTCCCTGTCTTAGAGATGCAGTACTGCAGCTGCCCAGCCCTGGCATCCTCAACCTCATCATCAGGAGAGCATGTGTCTCCATGAAACTCATTCCCCAGCTCCTATGTCTCTCCCAAGCCAATCACTACAGACAGGAATTAGAACAGGTTTTAAACAATCAGGCCCACTCCCAGAACTAATGAAGGGTCAGTTCCACCCAGTCACATGATTGAATATGGACTAGCAGGGGACTCCCAAAGAAATGGGCTGCATTTAAGGGGAATGGGAGAAATGGGCGCTGGGGACACAGTCAGCAGTTGTCCAAATATTGAGTGTGTTATTTTCTTTTCTGCTTCTGTGATTTTCACCTGTTGGTTCTCAGTAGTCCCACCTACTGATGCCTTGGGCTGCCTTCAAAGTACTGCTCAAACGCTACTGCCTTTCTGACACCACTCTTGTTGCTCCCATCAGGGAGTCACGCCTGCCTCCTCTGATCTCTCACAGTACTTTGCTTGCTTCTCCCTTCTGTCTGTTCACTGTCCCCTGATCTGAAGGCAGCGAAGGGCATGGACGTGCATCCCAGCACACGTGTGCCAGAGCTGGATGATGGATGGTCACTGTCACGTTGGCTCAGTGGGGTAGGATAACAGTATCACTGCACTTTAGGCAGGCTGGAAGGCTCTTTGGCAAGGCAGGTCCAGGGTTGTCCCTGCTGCCCACATCTGTCCCCTGCCACCTCCCCAGTGAAAGTTAGGACTTCCACAGCCCGTGGGTAGAGTAATGCTTGTAATGGGGAGGCAGAAGATGTGCATGGAGGAGCTGCTTGTAATGGGGAGGCAGAGGATGTGCATGGAGGAGGTGACCCAGCCTGAGAGCAGAGGTGCTCAGGGAAGGGTCAGTGGGGCTGCTAGGTGAGCTGATGCTACTATATGGGCAGCACTCTGGGTTCCATTTCTCACTGTGGTTTCGCTGCCTCCCCCTCAGAGTGTTAACCTTTTTAATATCTCTCTGGCATTGAGTGGGGGATCTAGGGGGAGGGAACATATTTGTAAGGAAACTGCCTGTCTGAGAGGACCCTGAAATTGGGTGCAGAAGGAGGAGGGAAGACTTTCAGAGATGCTAGTGGATCAGAACTAAGGGGATATAATGACACACTGAGCTGTAAGTCTGGAGGAGGGCCTGGTGCAGAACTATAATTCACCTCTTCTTATAACTCCCCTCAGTGAGGTAACACACAGGACATTGCTCTACCATACTCTTGTTTTGATGACAAGTTGGGCTCAGCAAGAGGGTGACTACATCGCCTGATCTCTTGTTCCATTTTATGGAGACCCTCATCCTGTCCTGGAGCCACTGATATAAACCAGACCTCAGTGTGGTCAAGGGCTCATGTAAGAGACAAGCAAGCTGTCTCTGTTACTGCCCTGACCCCATGGGCACTCCTGGAGGGAGTAATAGGGGCAGAACAAGTGGGAGTCCTCTTTCTAGCCTGGCTCAGGCCTCTGTGGCCATTATCTTCTAAATCACTAACCCAGACCAACTTCAGTGAAAACTCATTTCTCAGTGGAACAAACAGGACCAATTGATGGGAACACCTGCCTGGGTGACCCATATGGACCCCATTGGAAGAGCAGGTGGGGCAGGACTGGGGAGAGCCTCCTGCCTCCCCACTTTTTCAGGTGTCACCCCACTCTCTTGAGAAGCTTATGACTGAGGAAGGGCTGCCACTGCAACTAATACCCTCTCCCGGGTTTGTGGTTTCCTCACTGGAAAACTGTCCATCTGACAAAGGACATATTGGTGCATTCAGGCAGCTAGAAGACTGGGAGCTTGTGCATACCTCTGGTTCACAGGGGCATGGGGTGGGGGAGCTCTTTGGGCTCTCTTTTAAAAGGACACTAATCCCATTTATGAAAGCTCCACCCTCATGACCTGACCACCTCCCAAAGGCTCTCACCTCATAGTGCCCTCACCTTGGGAGTTGAGATCTCAAAGTGTGAAGTTGAGAGTTGAGATCTCAAAGTTTCGGGAGAGGGCCAGAGAGGGCCCTCTGTAGCAGAGGGCATTGAGTGGGAGCAGCTGGTCAGTTGGGCGTTGAGAGCTACACAGGCAATGGGAGTATAAGGAAATGTTCTGGTCTCTTCCACTAAACTTGCAAGGTCCTGGGGTCAGGCTATGGTAGTGATCATGAAGCTGAAGTTTAGGGGCACCAAATATCTGCTCCAGTGTATTTCCTTTGGGTCACAGAGTTGCTTGGTGATGCTGACAATTGTGCCAGAATCTGAGGGACTTAAGTGGATATCCTATTAGCCCAAGGTGGAGTTGGACTCAGACATGGGTCTTTATCACTCAGGTTAGAGCTCTGCCCACCACCCTGAGTCCTGAGCAGGGATGAGCCTCTGCGCACCAGCATGGCAAGTGTCTTAGGACACAGACTCTGGAGCCACACTGCTGGATCTGCCATGTATGCCCAATATGACCTTTGGCAAGTTAGTTCACCTCTCTAGACCTCAGTTTGTCACCTATACAATGGGGATAGTAATAGTTTCCTTACCCTACTCTGGACTTTCACCTGAACTTTCTTGTGTTTATTTCTGATCTATCACTTCATCTTTCTTAAATAAACTTCTCTTTCAAGTTAAAAAAATAAAACAAATAAAATGGGATAATAATACAGTTGGCTTTTTAATAACAAGGGGGTTGCTTAGGGGTGCCAGCCCCCCACACAATTGAAAATACATATACCACTGCTAATAGCCTGCTGTTGAGTAGACATCTTACTGAAAACAAAAAGTCAACTAATACGTGTATATTAAATGTATTGTATACTGTATCTTCACAATAAATGAGCTAGAAAATGGCGTTAAGAAAATCACAAGGAAGGACAGATACATTGACAATACTGTGCTAGGTTTGTCAGTGCATTATGATTGTGTTGTTTACAAGACAACCCACATCTAAGTGGACCCATGTGACTCAGACCTGATTGTTTAAAGGTCGGTTTGGTGTTTGACACAGTAAGCTGCCAAGAAAACTAGAGGAGGTATTATGTAGAAATACACATATTGCGCAAAACAAAGACGAATGTCTCACCAAGTTAAACATGCTTACCTGTGCCCTGGCAGTCCTGCTCCCAAGAGAAAGGAAGGCATCCACCGAAGGGTTGTGTGCAGAGTCACAGCAGCTCTGTAAGCCCCCAGGTCTAGAAGCAACACTGGTGAATGGCTCAAGGAGCTGGGCTAACTTGTACAACAGAACACCACTTGGTAATAAAAGCAAGCAATGGCCAATTCAAGCAACACCATTGATGATCCTCAAAGGCATTGTGCTAAGTGAAAGAAGCCAGACACAAAAGACCACATACTGCATAATTGCATTTCTGTAACATTCTAGGAAAAGCAAAACTATAGTGACAGAAAGTGGATCAGTGGTCCTGAGGGGCGAAAAGGGCTTGATAGCAAAGGGGCTATAGGAAACATTTTGGGGGAACTGTCTTCATTGTTGAAACTCATCAGACTAAATTTAAAGGGAGTGGGTTTTATTTTATATATCAAAATAAAGGTAATTCTAATTTTCAAACCCCACAGTCAGGGCCATGGTAAACTATGTTAGTGGCTATTGTGATGATGACTGTTCGTTACAGTTATAGTTACCCCTGGAGGGGTCTCTAGGTTGGTCATTCCACCTTGGATCTGCCCTGCCCATGCCTAGTGCTCATCCCTGCCCAAGGTGGAGGAGGAGCCCGCTCTTCTCCCATGGGAGACCCTTCCTGCCATGAGTGGTGGTCTCCTCTGCCCACCTCACTCTGGTGCATGTAGACAGACCTTCGGAGCACTTGGGGAGGGCGCTCAGCTGCTTCCTGAGTCTGCTTTCCCTCCTGCTGATCCTGTGAGGCACTCAGAGGCGCGTTAGTGAGAAGGATGCCACAAGAAATAAAGTTTGTTATGAATTATTCTACTTGGACCTAATTATAGGCACAGAGGAGAGGATTATTTACAGAGGCAGGAGGCATGGGGGAGGGAGAGGGGCCCAGAGGCGCAGAAACAGGGTGGAGGGATGCAGAAACTTAAGTAAAAGGGGCTGTGTGGGGGAGTAGAAGCGCATTTTAAATAAAAACCGTAACTGATCTCAGGCCCAAGCTGAGACTGTCTCAGCACAGATCAGTGGCCCCGGGCTTGTTGTCATGTCCTCCAGATGAACTGCGGTCCATGAGGACAAAGGCTCTCTGGCAGAGTGTGGGGCAGACTTGGGGTGGTTCCTCCCTGGCACTCCAGAGAGCCTAGGGCTGTATTTGTACCACTGCCAACTGTGTTCCATGCTCCTGCCTATGTGAGGGAAAGGAGAGGCCAGGGAGGGTTATTCTGCCTACACTGGTGGGAGTGGAGGGAGACTGAGCCAAATGTGAGTGCCCACTGGTTCTAGCAGGCCAGTGAGACAAGATGCCCAAAGGGACTAAAGATCAGAGCCCATTGTGGCTCAGAGGAGGGGACTGGGTGGGGTTTGGCTTGCCCCCAGCTTCTGATCCCCTGGCAGGATGTGGGGAGTGTGTTTGTGTGAAAATAGCCCAGCCTCCCTTTGTTTCAGCTGGTTTCAAACAGGCCCAACCATGGACTCCCTACCCAGTGCTCTCCATTGTCACCTTGATATGATGACCCTGAGTCTACGGAAGGCAGGTTGATGGCTCCCCCAGCTTGGTGGAGGAGCCCAGCCTGACCAGAGGGCACAGATCTCCTCCTCCTCTGAAAGTGAAAAGTGAGCCGGGACTTTTCCATTTTTTACACCTGGTAGCACACCATCTACCCACTCACTCAGGCAGGAAATGATAGTCATCCTCTACCCCCACTTTGCCTCCCTCCCAGTCAGGGGGCCATCCCCACCCCCTGCCCTCCAGAAGCTTTTCCCATGCATCCCCTGTCTCAAGCAGCCTGTTCCTGATCAGACAGTTCCCTGCCTTCTGTGATGATGGCCTTCACTCTCCCACCCCCTCCCACAATAGAGCTGGCTGTCTAAAACTCTGAGTCCTTTGGCCCTATTCCAGAACCTTCCCCACTTCCTCATGCTTTTAATCTGAAGCACACATTCAAAGTCTTACTAATGTAGCCCATGCTGCCATCAGCTATGCCATGCCTCAAATTCTTGCTTCCACTGTTCCCCAGCCTAGAATGTCCTTCCCTACAACTCTTCCAATCTTCTAACTTTTCCCCAAGGCAGAGTGCAGCCCTACCCCTGACCCTGTCCCTGTAGTGGGGCACAGCCAATTTCCTCTGCAGATGGTGGGCACCTCAAAAACCCTCTGTCACCCAGTACTCAGGGCCTAGCAGGCCTAGCACAACAGACTCTCCAGAAACATACTCAATCCTTCACTCAGAAATAGAAAATGAGCCTCCAGTATGCAAGGCCCTGTTCCAGGTGGATGAAACAGGCACATGGACAGTTCCAGGCAGGTGAATAACAAAGGAACTAGTCAGACAGGAAACCTGTCAGAGGGGGTGAGCACTACAGACAGACAGGCCGCTCTTTTGGATGGGGTGCTCAGAAAACCTCTAGAAGGTACCTTGAGCCAAGATCCAGACCCTGAGGAATGAGCTGCAGCATCAGTGGGAACAGCATCCCATGCAGAGGGAACAGTAGATCTAAAGGCTGAATATGAATTGCTAGAACAAATGAAAGGGACTAGATGGTGAGTTGAGAGGACAGTGGCCTGTGACATCTGAGGGGATGGAGAAAAAGAGGCATACCCAGCAGGTTTCCAGCTGGGGCCGTGATGTCCTCTCTACATGGGGAACTATGGTGACCATGCAGGATGGCTGAGAGGAAGTAGCCTGCAAGAAGGAACCTGGAGTCTCCTGCCCTGAGATCCCTGCTGAACTTCATCATATAGGATATAGGAAAAACAGGAGGGAGGGAAGTCCTAAAGGCGATCACCAGGAGGAGCTGTGGAATCAGAGGGGGTCTTCTCAAATGTGAAGACAGATGCCAGCCAGGCCATAGGGGCTGAGTCCTTTAATCCTAGTTCTGCAGGATTAAAGGGTAGAACTAGGACACAAGCAGGGAAAGGTAGAGGGTCGACGAGAAAGGGATCAAAGTGTTAAAAGGGTGTAGTTTTTGTTTTTGTTTTTCTGTCCTTGATGGAAGATTATTGAATATCCTTGAACCAATATTGAGTCATTCTATGCATTTCAGTGACGCTGCCTGCAGGAAGCACTCCTGGATGCCTTAGGTCAGACCCCTCAGTTAAAGTGCTTCTCTGACGGAAATCATGATGGCTTGTGATCTTGGACATCTAGCTCTGACACTTAACCAATGTCTCTTTCCCAGGGGTAAGTGAGGTCCTCAGGGAGAAGCCCAGGGCTTACCCTCCATGGTAAATCCAGACTGTCACCCAGGGCCTGGAAGGAGAGGCAGAGGACGCCAGAAGCAAGCAGGTCCAGTCCTGGTGCTGAAGCCCCAGAGGGAGCCATGGCTGCTGGGAGTGAATTGGCCGAGGAGGTCACGCTGACCTTGAAGCCAGACAGCTGTGGGCTGCTCCTCCTACCTCAGCAGGGGGAGGGTGAATGCAGACACTGCACAAAGGCTCTGCTGCTTGCTGGAGCTTCCACAGGGCCACCCCCACCCCTCTTACCTGGTAGGATGAAAGAAAGGGCCACCTCCAAGGGCCCCACACCCGTTTGTGCAACTCTGATGGCAGCCCCCTGAGCTGACTGGGGGACAGATAAAGGTCGGCCTGGTCCATGTCCAGCTGGAGTCAGCTCCCGCTGATTATACACGGTGACGAGGACCATCCCTCATGGGGTCTTTGTACATGAAAAGGTGCTTGAGGAAGCCCCCTTCCCACCCAGCGCCCCTGTCACAAATGAAGTAGGGGAGATGGACAGATCCCAGCGACTGAACAACGATCCCAGCTGGTCCAGGCAGGACAGCTGGTGTGTGCAGCCTGGCACTTGAGCCCTCATTCGCAACTGGAGGCCCCCGCCTGGGAACAAGCCTCAGAGGGTCCCAGCGACAGTGCCACTCGAGGCTGAGGTGGGGGCCTCTGTAGTCTCCCACTCCCTCGATTCATTAAGACCTGTAAATTTTCTCATTAATATACTTAAAGTTCATTTTAAGGGGAACAGCGCAGAGATAATTGATAATAAACCCTCAGTTAATGCCCTCGGTTTACTGTATGTAATTTATATGCGCTGATAGCGTCTCTCACTCTCAATTACCCATTTAGCCGTGGCGATAACAGCAGTTCAATCAGCCCGATACCAACTTTTATATATTCCAACCCAATAGCAATAAATACCCACTCAGGGAGACTCACTGGGCCCACTGTATTTTTTTTATTAAGATTTAAATATTCATGCAATTATTAGTGATTTATTAAGAGCTAATGACCCCTCTAACAGGTTCTAAATCTTCATCCAAAGAGCCCTGGCTCTCCCCTTCCCCTTCACCCCCATCTCCTTACTTCACCACCACCCCCAATCAGGAAGATGAGCTGCTCTTCCACAGCCCTGATGACATCACAGCATCACCCACGTTGCTGTGGTGATGGTAAGCAGGTGAATCAGAGGCCAGGGACTGAGGTCAAGTCCAAGGAGGAGTGGGGGTTTCTAAAGGTGGAGGCTCCTGCTCCCTCCCCCACCAGACCTGGGGCACTCAGTAACAGGAAGACCACACCCTGACACCCACATACCTCTGCTGACCAGTGACCTCTACATTTCAGCCTCTTCTGCTCTGACAGGTCTCCAGGAGTGCCCCCTCCCTACCTCCTCTTTAACCTTCCTGCCTCACATGTCTAAATAGCTGGCCTTCCCCTTTCCTGGCCTTTGTGAAGGAGGCCCTCCAGCTTCTCTCTCCCCTGCTACCCCGACCCCATTTCTTTTGCCCAGAGAGGGCAACAGCTGGCCTCAGGCTGTACAGCAAGGCTCAGGCTGCCTCTGGCTCCCTCCATATTCCCTCCCACTCTTTCTCCCTCCCCCCAATTTCTTCAGCCTCCTCTCCTCCACCTGCAAGACCTCAGAGCCCATTAAAGGGGCAGGAAAGATAATGAACAAACCAGGAAAACATGAAATCAATATCAGGAGAAAAAAGTACGACTGCCATTAAGTGAAATAAACAAGCTGGTAATTATTTGGACAGCGGGTAATTAAAATGGGGTGAGGGCTCAGTACTCTCACATTGGGGGTATAATGGGCCCAGCCAGACATCCTCTTCCCAGCTGGAAAGTCACTTCTGCCCACCCAAATTTGGGGGGCTGTCTTTGAGGGGGTGGGGTGTCTATTCCCCTGTCTCCGGCATCCTCTTGGCTCACCCTTAATCAGGCTCTGAGCCAAGACCCAAAGCAGAGTTGCCCCCAGCCACCTTCTGCACCTCCCTACTTTCCAACCACTACCCTCTCTTGGACCCCCAGCCTTTGGGAAGGAGGATGTGTCCTCAACTGAGTGTGGACACTTGTGCTGGCAACTCCTAGCCACCTGAATGCTACTCTCAGCCTCTGCCCACACCCCAAGAAAGCACCTTTGAGCAGCCATGATGAGGGATCTCAAAGAGAACAGAGGCTGATGGGGTGCTGGCTGGGGTGGGAAGGGAGAACAGGAGGAAAGAGCAGCGATGGGGGAAGAAGGTGCTCCCTTGTCCTGCCGTAACTCCAATTCTTAGATTTGCGAAGTCAAAGGAGGTTTTGGACACTGTGCCGTCCAGCTTTGGCCAGCCAACTTGTTTGGCCCACATAGCATCCAAATGTTTAAATTAGTTGTCGACATTTTAAGCAGGAAATTTCACATTAAAAAACTGGATTTCTAGCTGCTCTTTGAAGAAAAAAATCTAACCCCTGTTGGCTTCTTGTCTGACTTGCCCTAGTGGCAGGACTTGGCTGAGCTGAGGGCATCCCTAGGACAGGCATCTAGGTCCTTCACAATCCCAGCCTCTGCCCAGCCCTTGAAACCACCTGAGTTTGTCGCCCCTGGTCCTTCTGAGGTCCAGGGAGAGTAATGACTCACCCAAGGTCACACAGCCAGGTAGAAGCAGAGTGGAGGCTGTGGACACCATCTCCTGCTGCCCAACCAAGGACTCCATTCCTGCCCCAATGATTATGTGTCCTGAGCCCATCCTGGAGAGCCAGTGTCCAGTCTCAGCACATGCAGCAAGCTGTTGTTGGGGTGGCGCTCTTCAGCCCAGCTGTCTGCCAACTTGCCAGTTCTTGAACAGAACCCTACTGAGAAGAGGTGATTCAGGTTTGCCCTCGAGGGTGTGCAGTGTCATGGAGGAGGCAGTCATAGCAAAACCAGAGTTTTGTTGGGTTGTCTTTTGTAGGGTTGTCTTAACCAAGGAGCTGGAGAAGCAAGTTGTGCATCCCCTGGGATGGGTATGCTGAAGAGGTGACACTTTGAGTTGTAAATCAAGCATTGGCAGTGGGTGGGATGACCTGCAGGTGCCTGGGGAAGTTGGGGTGAGGGCAGGGGTCCAGATGTGCAAGAAGAGAGGATGAATGCAGTGAGTTGGCTGTGAGTTGGTGCCCAGGGATGATGCTGCTATACGGGTGTGAGGGAAAAGTGGGGATCTATGGGGTTACACTGTGACCAGTGGGAATCCTTACTTGAAATGTGAGATCAAATTTTCTTTCAAGAAATCGCACCATGATGGCATAATGAAGATTGGACCAAAGTTAGGAAGAGGTCCTGGGAAGGGGAGTGGGGTGAGGTTGGAGTGAACTGGGTACTCATGAACTGGTACTGGAGAGGAGAACGTGGATGGGGAGAGAGACTGGGAGGCTAGGGCAGCAGGCAGGTAGCATCTGTAAGGCCTAGTATCTGCAAGACTGCCGGGAGCACGACCAAGTTCAACTTGGGATGTCCCTGGTGTGAGGTTTTAGGATCCTCCTCTAGGAGGCTGAAGTATCTGAAGTATCTGAAGGGGTCACAGCAGGAAGGGTCATGGAAGCCCTACTTGTGGAGCCACAATAGCAGGGACCTAAGAGAGAGCAGAACACATCCAGGTGGCTGCAAGATTAGGACCAGAGGAGGAGCTGGGTGTGCACCCGGTCAAACAGTGGCCAGGGGCTTGTGACCCCAGTTGGAGCTGGGCATGCAGCTGAGAGATCAAGTTCCCCTGTATAGGGAGGGATCCAGATGGACTTAGCTGCTGAGAATGGGGTGCCTTGTGAAGGCAGGTTCACCGTGGTGGTGAGGGCATCAGCGTCTCTGGCCAGATTACTGTGGGCAACAGCCAGCAGGCCATGTGGTGTGCCCAGGGCCACCAGGGGACCCTGCGTGTCATGTGCTCAGGATTTCCCGCTAGAGCTGTGGTGGCGCTGGATACTGGATGAGGAAGGGATACGAGTCCACATAGGGCACTGTCCTGTGACCCACGCCTAGTGAAGAATTTGACATCTGCATCCTACTCATATTTGCTGAGTGCAGGAGTCCTGGCTAGGCACCAGGGGCATGGTGGCCAGCCTGGCTGGGCAGAAATCCACAGCTTACTACTTCGCCTCTCCCTGCCTCAGTTTCACAATTGGAAATTACAAGTTGTTGTTTGGCTCCCAGAATTGTTGTAAGGGTGAAATAAGAAAATTCATAGAGCCGGGCACGGTGGCACATGCCTGTAAGCGGCAGCCTAGGAAGCCACGGCAGGGACCAGGGATCGCAGTTCGAGTCCCACTCGGGGCAACGTAGTGAGAGCTAGTTCCAAAAATATACCTGGGTGTGGTGGCACACGCCTGTAATCCCAGCTACCTGGGAAGCTGAGGCTGGGGATTGCTTGAGTCGGTGTTACCCCGGGCAACAAGAGCCTGCGGTTCCACGGGCAAAAATAGCGAGACCTGGTCTCAAAAAAAAAAAAAAAA
>PVHY01016546.1:0-20991 GCA_004024945.1 Uropsilus gracilis
AAAAAAAAAAAGTTACATATAAAGAATCCTTGGGGTCATTACTACTGCAATACCAAAAATCCTTTCATATGCTGTACAATAACTTGTAAATTACCCTCAAGTTGTGCTTTATAAATATCAATATTTTAAAAATATGTCTGGGTTTCTCTGAAGAAGGAATCACTTGTAGTGGTATAGGAATGTCAAATGTCTAAATCCCAAGGGGAACATACAGACACTGCCTTCCATACTTAACTGGGCATTTGCTTTCATGAGGCCCAGCATCTTCCCCTGCAGATCACAAGAATAAAGGATATGCAACTAAGGTGGGAAAAAATCACAGATTGTGGGAGGAAAGAAGTACACTCTATGCTCAATTTCCTTTTGAGACAGGGTATATAAATGAATGAGTGCCACAGCCAAAAACAATGAGTGATGTGAGAACTGAGCTGAGTTTGTAGGAGGTGGGTGGTGGCAGAAAATATGGGAATTGGGAAAACTTCAGCAGTTCACACTGTGCTATCTGCCTTCCTCATTTGTGTGTTTTCTGAGTCAGCATTAGCTAAATTTTCCAGAAAGCCATCCACAAAGTACAGCCTGGGCATTCAAGGGACGTCAGTCATTTCCCCCAGTGACCTTGACAAGTCAGAAGCATGAAAGCAGGGAAATCCGGATGTCTCAGTTATGAAGTGGAGCAGTAAGGGCCCCATCATATTTCCAGAACTCTCCATCTAGGTTGGTGACTATCTGCCTCTGTGACTGCCAGTGGCCATCTGAAGTGCTTCTGCAGCTTTTCAGAAGCTGGCACAATGGTCAAGTGCTTCAGTCTGGTGTTACTTCTTGCCTCCATCTGGACCACAAGGTTCCTGGTCGAAGGCTCCCTCAGCAAAGAAGGTAGGTTTGGTATCAGTTTTCCAAACTGAAAGGCAAAATCTTGCAACTATCCTAAACATACTAAGCCCTTGACAATGAATATCTGGGAGAAGGGGTAGCCCTCAGTGACAGGAGGAGATCTATTAGCTAGTACTTTTCTCCCAGAAATATTTTAATCATATTGTCAACTTCACTAATATCATCCACATTAACCTTTATGCTATTGTAACTTTTATTTTTGGTTATGGAATCTTTTTAATAGAAATGGTTTGGAACAAAACATTGAGAAGAGATTGATTGTTTTTAGAAGTGTTTTTACTTTAGAAGCAAACCATGATTTTGAGAATTTTTAAGGCAGCACTAATCCTGGGTAAAGTGGCTAACATTCACTATGTATTGATCACTCTTATAGTTCTACAAGTGTCAGTAAAATTATTATAATTTAATTTTACTATGTTATTATGGACTGTATCTATCTCTAACATACAATAAGTAGTAGATTAACAGGAAAAAATCTGTGATAAAGTATCAATTAGCCAAAGGAATGACTTGAAATGATTTCTGGGCTTTTGAGATGCCAAAAGGGTAACCTCATTCTGGACTGTAGCAAAAACTTGTAACCACAAATCATTCATTATAGTTCTGGGCAAAAGAAAACCTAAGCACCTTAAAAGGAAAATTGTTTCTGTGCTGAAAGATGCCTCTGACATAAAATATGTTGGGAACAGACATCCAGACACCAAGAGTTGACCCTTATATTATATTTAATTTTATAAGAGATATTAGAATTATATGTTTGACTTTTTTCTTCAATATTAAAACTGTTACTTCTAGACAAGTTTGATCTTTGAAAACCTTTGGGAAAGTCACTCACTTTTCCCCGACGTCAGCATTACTCAAACTCTTTTGGAAACTTTTTTTTGACAATGACTCCATCACGTTTTTTTGACTGTCCTCAGTAATCACAAAATTTTGCCAAGGATCTTCACTTTTAGAAACAGACATTTATCTAGAATTGTGATTGGGGAAAACAAGATGGCCAATGAAGGTGTATTTCTGAGGTTTATTATATAGAGATAAAGAGTTAAGTATGTACATAAAAATTAATTTAATCTTCTCATTTTATAGATAAAACAGTGAAATCAAGTGACTTGCCTAATGCCACAAAGACAGTAAATAGTAAAGTTTGGGTTCAAATTCCTCTCTAATTCCTAAGCAAATAATACTATGCTTACTGTTCATTACCTGCTAAATCTTAGGAGGAATTCTGGGTCCCTCTTTGCCCTTAAATGATATAAGAAAGCATATAAGTGACTAATATCTGTTGACTGCATACCATGGAACCAGCCTCTGCTAGGTATAAGTTATCCACTTTAATTCTAACAAAAATTCTGTGAAGAAAATATAAGCATTCCAAATGAAACTGCCATTCAATCCAGCAATCCCATTTCTGAGAATCTACCCAAGGGATCCAAAAACACTAATTCAAAAGGACATCTATACTTGAATGCTTATTGCAATAATATTTATAATAGCCAGGATATGGAAACAACCCAGATGCCCCCACACCAACGAATGGGTCAGAAAGTTGTGGTATATGTACACAGTGAAATATTATTCATCAATCAAAAAAGACAAACTTCAAAAAAAAAAAAGACAAACATGTTATTTCGCAGTAACATGGAAGAAATCATGTTAGTAGAAATAAGCCAGGAAGAAAAAGAGAAATACAGGATGGCCTCACTTACATGAAAGATATAGGGAAAACAAATGGACAAGAAGAATTTAAAATTGTCAATGGAACTGAAGCATAGAACAAGAGAGGAGGAGGAGGGTAAAATTGGGGGGGGGTGGGCACAAGAGACTAAGAAGGTGCACCAGTGATAAGGTAGTGGGAGAACCTTGGGGTAGACAATGATGTAAAAAATATATATGTACGATCAATTTTTCAAAAAGAAAATTATAAAAAAAAAGAAAATATAAGCATTCTCATCTTACAAATAACGACTGTTTACTTACCACAGATTCTACAGTGGAGAAAAACTAATTAATTAACAACAGAGTTCATTAATAATAGAAGAAATATGCAAACTGAGGATACTTCACCAGGAATGGGTCTGTTGTTATTGTAAATAGTACTATTTACAGTAAAAATGAAGTATGAGAGAGTAATAAGACCACTTTATAGTTTAATAAATCTTCTCTGCAGGGATTACCAAAGTAGCAGCCATGGAGGGTTGAGCAATAGCAAGCACATGAGCTAAAAGAAACAAATTTCAAGACTAATAGTGCATTCAGAGTTCAGGATATATATATATGTGTGTGTGTGTGTGTGTGTGTGTGTGTGTGTGTGCGCAGTCACCTTCTCTCTACAGCAGAGTAGAAAACAGAATCATGTCATAGTAAAACATGAAGATTTTAAAGTCATTGCAATTGTGAATTTGCCCCCAATCTGTCACCTGTATCTTTAGATTATATCTCTTTAGGCTTAGAAAAGTTACTTAATTCCCCTGAATCTCAACTTTCTGTTAAAAGGAACAGGGTGTAGCACAGAGTAAGATCAATGAAGTACAGATGTTGAAATAATATTGATGTTGAATAATGTTAGTATTAATATCCATATTGGTGTAGGTAATTAGATTAGTATATACAGTCATAAGAGGCTGTTATGTTAAAAGCAGTTGTAATTCACTGTTGTTATTCAGTGTTGGCTCTCTGGTCTCCTTTGGTGAAAGCAGTGTTTGGAAGCAAACAAGACCACCCACAAAAACTATATGTCATCTCCATGTCCTTCCTCCTAGTCCCCTGCTTAAAAGCACAAAGAGGTACTTGGGGGGGTCTTAGAACAGAAAGGAGTCAGTCTTTGATGGAGCGTCAATGCACAGATCTGCATACAAGCTATTACTGGGACACTGAAATGTTCTTTCACGGAATTTTGTGGATGAACATTGCAATTGGAATAGTGCAATTTCTCATTTCATTTGGGGCTGTAAATTCCAGAACCTAGTGAAAAGGGGTCAAAGAATTCTCAGTCATTAGACTTTGAGTAAAATATTATTTACATCTTAATTGTTCAACTCTCAGCACTCCAAAGTTGAGAAACATTAATCGGCTAAAATTTAAATGTTCTGAAGGTAACATAGTGATAATATATTGCCAGTGGTGTATTGTGCACATACTATGTAGCAGGAAATATGATTAGTACTTTTATTTTAGTTAATATACAACTCTAACTATTCTATATAATAGGTACTTATCCTCTCTCAGTTAAAAAAAGAAAAGAAAAGAAACTGAGGTGTAAGTAACTAGTGTAAGGCCACAGAGCTACCAAGTAACATAGGCTAGATTCAGATCTAGGTCTGACTCTAAAAATCTCCTTCCTTTATTAGGTTTTTTTGCCATGCAAAGTATACTGTTCTGCTCCTCCAGAAACTTCTGAGTAAGCCTGCCCCCCAATGGTCAGAGAAAACCTGAGACTGAGAGAGCTCACATCCTGTTCCACCAAATGTGGTATTTCTCATGCCATCTCAAAAATAGTGGCATCCCCAGCCCACACTGGTTTGAAGTGTTGCTAATATTATATTAACCAGAGTCCAAATTATATCTTTTGAGAAAGATGTATCTTTCTCAATGCCTCAGACTGTATTTTTTTTCAGTTTGATACTTTATTCATATTTTCTTAATTGAGGAAACACTGGTTTACAGCATTGAATATAATTCAGGGGGGATAATTTTGCACCTCCTCAGATGCATATCACTGGATGTCACCCATTGTGAGAGCACCCATAGTCCTTCATCTTGTACCACTGGGCTTCCTCCATACTTTGTTCTCACTCCCTCGGTCTCCTCAATTCTATAGTGATATTCCTATGCTTTGTTTTGGTTTAGTTTTGTCAACACCTTTATTTTGTTCCTCTACATTCATATGTGAGTGAAACCACCCAGTATTTGCCTTTCTCCCTCTGGCTTATTTCACTTAGCATAACCCCAATTCTATACATGTTGTCTCAAATGGATGGAGTTCATAGTTTTTTATAGCTGATTTGTATCCATCATGAGTTTTTACTACAAGTTCTTATCAATTCATCTGTGGTTTTCCCCACAACTTTATTATTGTAGATAATGAACATAGGAGTGTAACTTCAAATTAGTGTTTTTGGCTAAATACCAAGGAGTGGGAGCTGCTGTATTTGATAGACTCCAAAATGGTTTGCAGCAACTGCATCATCTGGAACCATCCTAGGAACTTGTAACCAAAGCCTCCTTAAGTAAACAATTACGCCCCCCAAATAATTAAACAAAGCACCCTAATGCAGTAGGATATAATGGACTCAGATGTGGTAAGAAGTATAGCTTGGATGAGAACAAGTGTCCACCAAACCCAGGAGGTCTTTGTGAGAAATACCTGGGTTATGTCATTTCTAAACCTCAGTGCCAGCCACATGAATCTCTCTGCTGCATCAAGACAATACTGTTCTGCTATGGACTGAGGACAAAGACAGCAGCCAACTGAGGACTGATGTGATTCCTTTGCAGCACTTTCTATCTCATCGATATGCAGAATTATGGGGGTCACCCTTGTGACAACCAAGAATACAGCTCATCAGATGAACCTCACAGAAGCCAAGGAGGCCTGTAAACTGTTGGGACTAACTTTGGCCAGTAAAAACCAGGTTGAAGCAGCACGGACGTCTGGCTTTGAGACTTGCAGGTAAGAAACAGCTGAATTCGATAACACTGCTGGAACTCTTTGGTTCTGTGTTCTTGTTTATCTATAGAGAGAAATACGTCCATTCAACTCATGTACATTCCTTTTATAGCTATGGATGGGTGGAAGATCAAATCTTGGTTATCCCTCGGATTTTTGCAAACCCCAAGTGTGGGAAGAATGGAGTAGGTGTCCTGATTTGGAGAACTCCAGTCAGCAAGAAGTCCAGTGCTTTCTGTTATAACTCATCTGGTAAGTGAGATCTGCAGCCTCCCATGTGGCATGTTCTGTAGCTTTATGACCTGTCAGAGAAGAGTAACCCTAAGGAGCAGCAAAAACAATTGTGATGGTGACCATTTAATACTCCCCAGGACTGTCTCTGTGACCAGGCCAAAGGGGTAATGTGCCCCTCAGAAGAAAAAATTCAGAAAAATATAACTGAACGGAAACATAGGGATAGAGCCCTCAGAAGTCTCCATTATCTACCCTCCTTTCATCTTATGAAAGAAATAGGAATACGCAAAGAAAACATTGACTCTGGGCAAAGCAATGTAGTAAGTTGTCTCAATGAATTTTGACAATCTCCCTATCAGGTATGCTTCATTAGCCATATTTTGCAGATGAGAAAACTTAGCTTGGTGGGAATAAGTACATTGGTCTAAAGTGTCATTACTATAAAGAGTCAAGCAGATGTCTAACTCTGAATCCAAATTTTTTCCATCGTCTCATATTCCTTTGCAGGAGAGAAATTCAGATGCTGCATCTGACATTTTAAGAACATCTCCAGTTTATGAAGGAAGATGCTGAAACTAGAAATTAGAACTGATTCATTCATGTTCACACAGTTGTCCTTTTAACTTTGCTCAGAGACCTCACACCTTAGCCCAAATGATTTACCTTAATAATTGAACAGAAAATTTTCCTTTTGCCAAAAAATTGTTCTTTATTCATAAGAACCTCTGTCTGAATTATTACTCTTCATATTGTACCCATAAAGCTAATCTAAAATTTCAATAACTGAGCAGTCACAAAAAAGGACAAATATAAGATCATTCTCTAAGTCTAAGAGTGCTACATTATGCTCCTCCAGTACAACACAGTTCAGGGAGCTTCTTGAACCAGGGGGTTTTGACACAGGAAAGGTCCTCAGAGATGATTCAGTCATTTTTCATACTTCATGGATGAAACTACTATGCTCTGAGTGGAGGCTCGGCTTATTCTAAGTCCTACAGAGAATCAAAGGTAGAACATAAAAGTTCTTCCAACAATCTGTTCATAATTATTCTTCTCTCACCTTCCTCTTCAGCCTATCATTTTTGACTGGGGAACTGGTCAGTAACATTCCTGTTAAATAGCTTGGCTTTTTAACTGAGTAACCTTCCTCCCAGTTGTCAAAGTGATTATATGACTGATACCCAACCTCCTACACTAAACAAAAAGGAGCCAAAGATGTGGATTTGTGTGTTTTCTCAGAGTTTCACTTAATTCATATTTGCACCCCCTATATTTCAAGTACACTTAAACATAGATCTAGAGGCTTACTTAGATTGAGGTTCAATTTTTTTGGCAAAAAATAGATGTAGCTGAATCACACATCACAACAAAAGACATGTGAAGTCAGTCTGTGCCACATGTATTAACATACTAGAGCTGATCATTTGAGTAGATGGCAACTACCAGATTTCTCTAATAAAATGATCAAGATGTGCTTTCCCCTTTGCAAAGAACAGCTAATTGCTGGTGTGGTTTTCTGACACCATGCAAATAGTTTGACCTCCAACGATCTTTTACCTTGTCATTTAAGCAGCCATTGATGATCCTTATAGGAATCCTTATTATATGAGGGACTACAAAGTGGTGATTTTTCTAAATCTTTTTCTAAATCTAAATCTACCCTTATCAACACAGTCTTTGCTAAAGAAGAACCTCTCTATCTCTCTTTCTGTCTCTTTCTCTCTCACACACAAACACACATTTCCACCCCCCTTCCATACCACCATTTTTATTTTTTATCATTTTTATAATTATTAATCTTTATTTTTTCTTGGTAATGAAATTGTCCCAAATTTGGGAAATGGCATTTCACTCTCAGTTGACTTCTGTGTCCTTTATCCCATAAATATTTGAACAATTCCTTGCTTTTTGCAAAATAACATGTCCAACTTCACTTTGTGCTTTCTGTCCCAGGCATGGAATCAGCCATTTATTTTACAACCCTTGTTCCTTTCTTTTCTTCTTCCCTTTTTTCCATTTGCCTTTTCTTTCCTATTTAATGAAGAATGTTAACCAGGAACCAAGATCTGGGTGCAAATGTTCTCATTACTGCTATGAGTTTTATGGTTTCTTAGTCTTTTTTGATGGACAACCATAAATATTTTTATTATAAATTTGTATTGATATCATCAAATATAGTAATTCAAGTTTTTTTATATTTTAGCTATTTTTGCCTCTCTTTTCTCTTGCATAGAAAATCTTATTTCCCAATATATATCTTCTTATCTTACAATAGTTTCAAAATTATAAAACCATTATTATTGGAAACAATAAGATTACTAATGGAATTAAGTTCTTTGTATTTCTTTTAGTCCTTAGAAGACATACCATTAAAAATGAACTGAAAGAGTATTGTGTGCAAATATGACTTGAAAAAATTTTGCTATTTTATGTGGTTATATTATCACTTTGAAATAAATTAGATTCACCTGCTCTGTTTACTATCTTTATGAGGGTTAGAGTTACCCTAGCTCACCCTAATACTCACCTAATCTTGCCCTGTTCCTTTGTTTTTTAACTCCATTTTTTTGTAACTATCATGTGAAGTTTGGGAATCAGAATAACACAAAACCCCTCCTAAACCTTATCCTAATTGTCTTTCTATGGCTACCTTTATGAGCTTTGATGATCAGATCAAAGTGTTTTTAAAGCTTGATGTGTACATCTGCTTAATGCTATTCCCTCTGCCAAAATGCCTATCCTCCTCATTATTTGACTAACACCTCTCTCAAATCTCAAACGCTATCTTCTTGAGGAAACTTTCCTCTTGAACTCCAGCTGCACTCTGTATTTAATATCTAGCAAAGCACTTCAAACATTCTAGAAAGGGAAGGTGCCAAAACTTCTAAGTGAGATACATTGTGCTCTCAAACAGGTAGGGATCACAGAACCAGATTAGTGTTCCTCCCTCACACTGTGGAACTAAATGAAGAGAAAGGCAGAGGATTCTATTCTTAGACATTGTCTATTGTCACTGTACACTATACTATGCTCTATATATTACTTATTTCATTAGTCCCTAGTAAAATGACACCAGTGGATCATTTCTACTTTCCAGAAGAAACAATTGATGTTTAGAGAGTACCCCGCTGTGACCACAATCATGAAGGGAAAGATCCAAGATTTAAATCACAAGCCATGGCACTTTGTGGTAGCATGAACCATGGTGATGGCCTCATGTCAGTTACATACCTGGGGTGGGTCCTGAGCATCAACATCTTTTTAAAGTGCCCTAAATATTTCTAACTTGCAACCAGGATTGAGAATCACTTTTACCTAGAAGATAACTACGATCTAAGTTTTTAAAACTTCAGATTCTTCTGGATTTTTGTGTTTCTGTGAAATTGCAATAATCTTCGTTGCTCCTGAATTGCACTCTTTTCCCTCTCCATTCACTCTTCCTCATAACTCCACTTATAATTCTGTTGCTTTTGTGCTTCACAGTCTTATAAGACCCCCTCTTGAGAATATGGTATAAACTATGACATCTTTTATACATAAAACCAGATATATGAGGACTTTTGAATAACAGTTGGGACGTTTGTGGTCTCCCATTGAAAATTCCCTCTCCATGGAATAATTTCCAAATTCTTTAACACAGCAGTTACAAATCTCAATATTCTGGCACCAGCCTATCTTCCCAGTCTTATCACCTATTTGCAATCTTTCATTCCTCCAATTATACACACACCTACACGCCAACCACATTACATCCCTGGTTATATTTCTAACATAACTACACCTTCAAACCTCTAGGTTCTTGGATCATGCTAGTTCTATTGACTGAGTTATTCTATTCTGTTCTGTTCTATTCCTTTTCAATGCTTGATAAACTACTGCTCTGTTCCAGTCATGCTGACTTTTTTATTCATCAGGCAAGCTGAGTTCATTCAACTTCCTGTTCTCTTTACTTGAGATACTTTTGCCCTAGATCTTCAATGACTAGCTACTTTTCATCATTCAGGTCTTAAGTATCACCTCCCCACAGAGACTTTCTCTTATCACCCTATCCAGAGTATTTGTCCCTTAACCTATCAGTTTAATCCTTATCCGGTTTAATTCACTTCTAAAATATTTATCATCCTCTGACCTGTCTGGTTTTTTGTTGTTGTTGTTACTATTTTCATCCTCCCTATGGCACCTGAGTCCCCTTGAAAGCAGGGATTTCATTTTGTTGCACTGTCAGGTTGGAGCTCAGTAAGTATTTGTTGAATGAATGAGTTAATCTTCCATACCCTGTCCAAATGACAGCTTCTTAGTGAATCTAGTACCTCACCTCCTATCAAAATATTTCTTCTATGATCCTGGAAATAGGAACCATCTTATTTGTCTCTGTACTTTTAGTACTCAACACAGTATTTTGCGCTCAGCTTGTCATTCTCCCAATACTGAAAAAAAATTCATTAAGAGAAAAGAACTTAACATATACTCAAAAATGAGAAATGTAGCTAAATGTTAGGGCAGAGTAGGTCAAGGATGATGTCAATTTATAAGAGGTTTTTTCAAAGTAAAATGAATAGTGACTGAGCGCATGTGTAATCAAAATGTTTTCTTGAAATGCCTATCATCTTGATTGGTAAATTATTCAATTTTCAAAAATGAATGAAATAACTTTTTCCTTCATAGCTAACATTCCAGTTGTTTCTACCCACTGACATAAATAGCTAGTAATTTAAATAGGTAAATGTTAATTTATACTATAATAAACTGCATGACCCTGCTCTTTGCTAGTAAGTCTGCCTAAGAGATGTTCAATCTGAGATCTGTAGGAGAGATAAGAATTAGCTAAATAAAGAGGAGATAGAGTTTTACAGGTGAACAAAGCATCCTGGTCAAAGGTGTGGAAGTGAGAGAAAAAAATCTCAAAAAACTGGGATAATTTCAATATATAGGAAGAATGAGAAAAGGATTGATCAGATGAAACTAACCATGTCAACAGAGGCCAGATCATGAAGTACCTTATGGACCAGACAGTAGTGGCAATCACTGAAAATTTTAAAGACACAGTGTGATTAGATTTCCCCTTTAGTAAGATCATTCAATTGCAGTAAAAGGAAACAAATGAGGAAGAAGACTAAAATCAATTGAGTCTATGGGAATAATTTACTTGTTATTTTTCTCTCTGTCAACAGATACTTGGGTTAACTCATGTAACCCGGAAACTATCACCACCCAAGATCCCTTACTCGACATTGAAACTGCAACATATGCCACAGAAATGGCTGTCAGTGACAGCACATACTTCACATCATCTAAGGATGAGCCTTACTCTCTTAGACATCCTCCTACTGCTCTTCCTCCTCCCTCTACTCCTGCTCCACCTTCTACCTCTACTCCACGGAAAAGAAAATTAATTTGCATAACAGAAGGTTTTATGGAAGTTACTACTTTATCTGCAGAAATGGAATCACATACTGGAAATCAAAAAGTAACTGAGCATGAAACTGCTGGGTTTGGAGGTAAAAAGTGTGTGTGGGGTGTGTGTATGTGTGTGTGTGTGTGTGTGTGTGTGTGTGTGTGAGAGAGAGAGAGAGAGAAAGAGAGAGAGAGGGAGGAACCTGCCAAATACAAATAAAAGTTTAACACTAACTTTATAAAATTATAAAACCTGAAGGCTCAAAAGAAACACTAGAAATAACAAAAGAGCTTAATTTTTAAAACTCAAAGATTTCTAAAAATACAGAAGTTTCTCAAATAGCTTCCTTTCATTCAGTGTCACTTTGTTATGTTGATGAGGAAAACAACAGATTGCCTGCTGGGCTCACTGCCTGTGCAGACTTTGCAGTGGTTTCTTCCCAGGTCAGAGTGGGTTTCCTCTGGGTATGCTGGTTTCCTCTCACATTCCAAAGTTGTGCACAATACATTCAATGGCATATCTAAATTGTCCCAGTTTGCATGTATGTGTGTGTCTTGCAATGAAAGGGCATTCTGTCTAAGGTTGGGTATCTCCTCACACTTTGAGCTGTGGGGATAGGCTCCAGAGACCCAAAAACCTCAAGTAGGAATAAGTAGATTGGAAAATGAGTGAATGAATGAAAATTATTATTTAATATTTTAAGTGTTCTAGGTTTTTATTTAGAAGTTTGACAATGTCTATGTGACTAGAAATAGGTGCTTAACTCTTATTTATGTCAATTAGCATGTGGTAAAATTGATTGTATTAGATGCTCTTTCTCTTAGTTGTGGTTCCAAGGAATTATTGATGACAGTGATGACTTACTGTAAATTATATCTATTAATATCTATTTCTTTTAAAATATATACCTTAAATGTCTATATTAGAAAGTTTGTTTTCCTATTTAAAAGTAAGGTTCTTACACTTAAAATTAACACCAAACTTAGCTCCAGGTCACAGAGAGGAAATAGAATGTCACACAGTGTCACTTACTACAATCTGGCAAGGTAACTGATTCTGTAGGCAAGAAGCAAAGCAGCAAATGTAAACATCCTAAGAGCCTTCTGTAAAGCCTCAGAGAAGGCTTTTCTCCTGCACTCTCTGTTGAGCCTGTCACATGAGAACTGCTAGGCAGTGCGCTACCAACAGGCCTCCTCTCTGTTCCTACAGGTGTTCCCACGGCTCTGCTAATTCTAGCTCTCCTCTTCTTCGCTGCTGCGGCTGGTCTCGCTGTTTGCTACATCAAAAGGTGGGCTTGTTATGGTGAATAATGCTTTTATGCATCATTGTATTCAATTTGCCAGAATTTTGTTTAAAATTTTTGCACCCGTGTTCATTAGGGAAATTGGTCTGTAGTTTTCTGTAGTGAGTCAGCAGCAAAGAGATCAAACGGTTCCCAAGGGGGAGGGTAAGGATTGAGACTCGAACCAAAAAACTTGGACAGAAGGGCTCACAGCCTCTCTCTTAGGACTGTGGCCTGGAGTTTATTTAGAACTAGACTTTTATAGAAAACATGAAGCAATCAGTAACAAAGGAAAGTTTTGATTCAGGGTCACATGGTTACAAGCAAATCTTTACCAGGAGACCAGGTAAAAACAAGTATAGTCTAAACTGCTCAAGTGTGGCCAAAGTGTGACCTCAAGAAGATATCTTACAAAGATTGCTGTATAGATGATCAAGAACACTTTGCTTTTTCCTTCCCACCCATTAGGCAAACATTCACTAGCTTATCAGAGCAGGCCAGAAGTGAAGTAATGAGAGAGTACGATTCTCCACATATTTCCCCCCCCACACCTTTTTTACAGCAAATTTGAGAGAGCTACTTTGCCTGTCTTAGGTTGTTCAGAACCCCTTCAGTGTCTTATCCATCATGGGACATGCAAAATCGACCGTTTGGAAGCCCTGTCTTAGGCTGATCACTGAGTGCTCCAAATCTTACCCATCATTGACTAGACAGCGCTCAGAGGGCATTTGGATGGCGAACCTTAAAGCAATGGAGTTCAGCTCCCGTTGTATTTAAAGTTTGCAGCAGGTTACGGGTGACAAAGGGAAAACAATATCATTAGCAAAAGAAGTCCTTCTGCAGTAATAATAGATTTATACAACCGGAGAAATCAGTTTTCTTTCTTGGTGTTGTCTTTATTTGGTTTTGGTATGAGTGTGATGTTTGCTTCATAGAATGTGTTTGGCAGTTTTTCTTCTTTCTCAATTTTTTGGAAAAGTTTTAGTAGTGCAGGCATTATTTCATCTTTGAATGTCTGGTAGAATTCAGCAATCGCTCTTTTGGGAATCTACCCAAAGGAGACCTCAGTACTTAAACAAAGGGACACCTGTACTAGGATGTTTATTGCAGCACTATTTATAATTGCAAGGACATGGAAACAAACCAAATGTCCCAAAACAGACAAATGGATGGAAAAGATGTGGTATATATGCACAATGGTGTATTATTCATCAATTAAAAATGATAAATTTCATGAATTTGAGATAACACGGATGTTATCTAGAAGAAATCACATTAGCAGAAACAAGTCAGAAAGAAAAAGACAGAAACCAAATGGTCTCACTAATATATGGGATATAGGAAAAATGAGCAAAAGGTCAGGAGGAAAAGTCAAAACAAGCTAACAACCAAACTACTTAACTGGTGGAAGGGAGGGAGAAATGAGGGACCGGTCAAGGAGGGAAGGTGATGAGTGATCCCCGAAGAATACAAAGATGTGAAATATATCTATAAATAAAAAAATTAAATGATGTGGTATATATACACAATAGAATATTACTTGTCAATTAAAAATGACAAATTTGATGAATTTGAGATATTATGGATGGACCTAGACGAAGTCACATTAGCAGAAACAAGTCAGAAAGAAAAAGACAGAAACCAAGTGGTTTCACTAATATATGGGACATAGGAAAAACAAACAAAAGGTCAGGTGGAAAAAGTCAAAACAAGCTAATAACCAATCTAAAGTACACAACTTGGGGGGGGGGGAATGAGTAGGAGTGGTCAGGGAGGGGAGGTGGTAGGTGAACCCCAGGGAATACAAAGATGTGACATATATATAGAAATTCTTTAAAATTAGAATGAAAAGGTGGGATTTAGCTTAATACCTTTGTCCTATCTCTAGCTTGTGTTTTTCTTGATTGTTAATGTTGTTCAAAATGGATATGAGAGTTCCCTTAGACTATAGATTTTCTCCTTTATATCTCTCCTCCCTACTACCCCATCTTTCAGCATGTCATAGAGTGCATATCAATCAACCTTTAGCTATAGATCAATGGCTATCTCTTTGAAAATCAAGAAATAAAGATGTAGATGCTTCATTTGTATTTTGGTTCTCTGTGGATGGGAGGATGATGAGGTCAGCTTAAATTTTAGCCTATGAATTTACTGTCCTATCTAAATGAGTCCTTTAAAGTAGGAATGTGTTCATGTATTTGAGCATGCATGAAACTAAGCTCTGGAGGCTCTGAAGAAATCTCCCCAATGTGCTGTGCCGCAATGGGCCATCACAAACAAAGAGTTAACTAGTTATAGTACTACATTGATATCTTTCTCTTTATTTTATGTTTATGACCACAGGTACGTGAAGGCCTTCCCTTTTACAAACAAGAGTCAACAGAAGGAAATGATTGAAACCAAAGTAGTGAAGGAGGAAAAGGCTGATGAGGAATCAAAGAAAACTGATAAAAAGCCAGAAGAACTCAAGAGTCCACCCAAAACTACAGTGCGATGCCTGGAAGCTGAAGTGTAAGTGAGAAAGAAATGAGGACACATCTGAGGCTGATTTCTTTCCTGATATATATACTGGCCCCAGAAGGGGAGACAAAAAGGACTAAAGAACAAAATAAAAAAGTCCAGCCTTGGCTCCTAACTGGAATCAGCTCAGGGCTACCTTCAGACTACGGAATTCACCAAAGGGAATTCCACTTCTTACTACACTCCTTACTGGATCCTACCCTTCTTCCTCCAAAGCATCCCACAGTCCTTCCAGTCTAACTATGTTCACTGGGAGAAAAGAGCTTACAAAGCACAAAAGCCTAAGACAGCGAATCAGAATACTTGTGTAGAGATACTTCTAAGTCAACTGAGAAAAGGTGAGTTAAGAAATCAGTAGAACCAAGGTCTTCTTTATTGATTCCACAGTCAGATTCTTTCTTCACCTAGGAAAAGGAAATAGTTACAGCACTTGGCATGCTCACCTGAGTCAAGCAGAAACAAATAAAAGGAAAACTTAGCAACTGAAGACCATGGGTAGTCCATAACTTGAGTCCTAATCTTGATAAAGTCAGAATAAATAGAGGAAAAGAATGAGGCTCAGAACACTGAGAATAGATTGTCATTAGAGATAGCAACAGGGTCAAAATAGTCATCTTTGAATAATTTCTGCACACAATTCTCTTTCTCCTGCTGCTGTTATTTTCTCTATAGAATATACTTTTATAAGAAAATAAAAACTTTCAAATTTACAGAAACTATTACTGAAGAGAAACTACTGTGTTAAAAAGCAATAAAGTTTAACAAATATTTTTTGAAAATCTACTATATGTCAGTTTTATGTAAGGTATTAGATTCTATAAATGAATATATTATTCATAAAGAACTCATATAGTAGAATTTTGCATGAAACTAATTTTTTTTCAGCTTTGATATTCAGTAATCTACTTCCAAAACTAACTTTTTTTGGCTGAAATTAATCTGCTCTTCATTTTCTCTTAATGGCAACCATTATAACCTTAATTTATTATTAACATATCTTTAAAAGTACATTATTACCTCTATATATCAACACACATTTTTAAAGTGTTGTTAGCAAATGTTTCACTAGCTCTCCTTTTTCTATCAAGAAGAGCCTGAAAGGTGCAGAAATATTTGTGCTGAAAAAAATAAAAGCATTTAGAAAGTTTCTTTGCTCTTTTATTTATATACATACGTATTACACAATTCACCCTTGAACAAGAATGTTTGAACTACCAGGTCAACTTACACTGACTATTAAGTAAGGGGTACTCATTAAATATAATTACTCAATAAATGCAATTAATAAAAAGTACATCTCAATAAATACAAGTACCCTTCCTTCAAAAATGATGGAAATGACATTTTTCATCAGTATGTAAATGATATTTTGACTGTGGAGATTACATATGGTTAAGTGGGGTGTATCTTCCTTTTCCTTCCTCCTGAGTAGGATATATACTTGCCTAAATTAATAGAAAATGATAGTATCTTGATATATAGTGTAGACCCACAGAATGTGATATCTCTTGGGAGATGAAATTATTTTTCAACAAACACATACAAAAGAAAACATTTCTTATGCTCTTTCCCCCATTTTCTCACTCCCTAAAAACTGAATGGAACTAGTAAAGTTTTAGGACTGACAAACCAGAGTTTCAAATTCATAGACTCTAGGGTCAAGGAGATTTAAATGAGTAACATGGGCTGGTCGTGAAATAAAAGGCAATAGTATTATAAGATTCATAGAAAATTGCACATTCACTTTGGTATGAAGGTGCAATAGAGGTGTTAGGAATGCAGTGAAGTGGAGAAAGCATAGCCCATTTAATGGGGATAACTACTAATCATATAGGTTCTTTATCTCTAGGTCTTCTCAGTTTCCAGAGGAAACTGAGAAGTATAACAATATGAAATCTCTTAATTTTTAACTGTTTTCAATTAAACCAAATTTTACGATGATACTCTATAAGACAGTTAATAAAGACTATGCTAATAGGTTATGACCTCTGAGCAAAAAGTATCATGGAGCTTTGGGGTGACTGGTGATAGAATATAGTAGTCTAAGGTAGGATGACTACAGAGAGGAAGAGAGAAAGCTAGAGAAACAGGATATGCAAGTTATCCTGAAACTCCAGCTCCTTATGAACTCTTGAAGTAGATTGGAATGTAGGACCCAAATCCCAAGTAAAAAACTGGTTTATGTGTTATAAGTAACAACTTAAAATAAACCATCTAAAACAAAAACAGTCCCATATGGTGATGTATATACTATAGGACTTACATGTTTGTATTTCAACTATCAATGTTGTATTTGCAAAGAAATTATAGCTGGCCCTTAAACAATGTGTGGGTTATGCACAGTTGAACATCCTCATATAACTTCTGACTCCCTCAAATTTTACTACAGTTTGTCCTTTGGTATCCACATGAATTGGTTTCAGGATATCCCCCTCTCCAGGCCACTATCTCCATACCAAAATCCATGGATGCTCAATCCCTTTTAGCTGGTCTTGTCTTTGTGTCTGTGGAGTCAACCAACCTGCATCCCAGTGTTTGTTGAATCTGTGAATGCAGAACTCAAAAAAATACATGTGTAAGTATACTCATTGAGTACCTACTAAGTAATTGTCATTTTCACATGTTGTCCCAATTAATTACCACATCTTTCCTGAGAAGAATCTATTACTGTCAAGTCTTTGTTAATTAGAAAATTAGAATTTCAAGGAGTTAAATTGCTTGTCTGAGGTCCTGGATCCACTTAAGTGGTAAAGGTAATGTTTAATCCCAGGCTAGAATGACTTCAGAAATTATACTCTTTTCCATTCTTCTTCTCTTGCAAATGATAACATGGAAATGTAACTATTCCAATAGGCAAGCTTAAAATCAGTCACTTGCCAAAAACAACAGTGGTGAAATAAGAAAAACAACTTAGAACTATGCCTTAATTTCAAGAATTCTCAGATCTACTTGCAATAACAAGGAAAAGAGGAACATTAAAGAACTTTGAGAACTACTTACTCATTGGTGCAGATACCAACCTCACTAAAGATCTAGTTCACTCATATGATCAGAAAATGTAAAACTCAGAAAGGTCTGACATAAGTTCTAATTTTTTTTCACAACTTATAAAAATGAAAGTCAATGGCAGACAGCTAGCAGCAGCATATGATCAAAAAGTCTCCTTCTTCCTCATCAAATTCTCTTTATTCACCATTTAACAAAGAGAAATTAGAAGAATATATGGCACCGCACCAGTTCAGATATAATCCAGCCAGTCCTCAAACAAAGCAGGTAGTCAAGTCATATGATTACATTTCCATGTCATGCAGAGGCTTATCCTACTCAGAAATGCACTTCACACCTGGCTGAAACATTATAGATCCATTCATTGACACAAAGGCCCCCTGTCCTAGACAGAGTTCCCTGTAAAACTGCATGCTTTTTATAAAGACAAGACCAACTATCAAATACAAACATGCCACTATGGATTCAATAGAGACAAGTTTACTTCCAAGGTCAGAAAGCTGAAACAAAGCAGATGACTTGAGCCCAGTGTATGCTGCACATAGAGGGAGTTCATAAATGCCCACCAGCCTAAACAGAATCAAATCATATTGATTTCCAGAAGAAAGATTCCTGCATTTCATTGCCTTTCTCTAGAAAAGTTAGAACTTTCTCTAGAACTTTTCTAGAGAAAGGCAAAATCAATCTCTGGGGGAAAACAGGCATCATCTGAGGATGACAATTATAAAAATATGCAAGTAAACAAATTCTTGCTAAGGAATGGAAGTGTCACTCTGACACACAAAAAGAATGTTTGTCTCCAAACAGGAAGAAAAGCAATTATTTGTCAGCTGAATCTTGTTAAATGTAAATAAAATTCAGTTGTTTACTCTATGATAGTTTATATGTGAGAACAGACATGATCTCAGTGCATTTCAGTAATATTTAAGTCAGCTGGGAGCACTCTGTTCTCTGTATGCTGCCAGGGTAGGCCTAAATTTCCAAACAGTGCTAATGTGATTAAAGATGTCCTCCTTAGTATCTAGAATGCATGCCGTTAACATACTTTAGAAAAGTTTTAAATTTTTCAAAACATTGTGAAGGTTGTACAGAATTCCCAAACACCCCATACCCCAGTTTCCATAATATAGTTATATTATTAGTATGACATATTTGTCACAACTAATGAACTATTAGTATATCATTATTTACTAAACCCACACATTATTACAATTTCTTTGGGTTTTACTTGTTTATTTTCTGTTCCAGTATTCCATCCAAGATACCATGTTACATTTGTTACATTTAGTTGTCATGGCTCCTTAAGTACCTCTTGGTTGTGACAGTTTTTTGCATTGATCTTAATTTTTGAGGAGTATTGGTGAGGTATTTACAGAATGTTACTTAAATCAAATTTCTCTGATACCTTCTGGGGAGTACACTGGTGGAGGGGAAGAAAATCAAAGAATTGGGTGCTATTTTCATCATAACATTTCAAGGATACACACTATTAACATGACCTATCATTATTGATCCTAATCTTGAGCACCTAAAGAAGTGTTTGCCAAGTCTCTAATGTAAAGTTTCGTTTTACTTCTTTTCTATATTGTACTCTCTGGGAAGAAGTGACTGTAGTTTATACTTAAATTTATGCTCTACTGCTATCTTACAAAAGTTATTTTACTTCTCCAGTAGATTCTCCTATTCTCCCTCATTAATATATTCAATCATTTATTTGTATCAGTACTATTTCATGAATATTTACTTTCTTCTAAGGTTTTTAATCCAATACCATGTATTTTCTCCTCAAATTCTCCAGCTTAAACCAATGGGAATATTCCCGCTTACTACTGTGTCCCTTTCACCTGCTACCATAATTCCATTTTTCTTGGGCACTTTCATAATTTCTGGCATTATAAAATGATTCAAGTTCATCATATTTATTTTTTTCCCTAATCCTAGAATTAGGCATCTCTTTGGGAGGTACCTGGTCCCTTTCTTAAGAATAACATTAGAAAACAGGATTTGGCTAGGTATATTTATTGCTACTGGGGTGTCACTGCTTCAAGGCCCTATCCCAGAAACTTAGGCAATAACAGTCCCAGTATTTCCCGATTTCATAGACCAATGATTCATTTTTTAATTTGGGGACCAAAATAAAGTTTCCAGCTTTCTAATTTTTCCAGACAAAGAAAGCTGAAAAATAAACTACTAGTAATATCATTATCATCTTATGCACAAAGGATAGCATAAAGACAAATTCAGAATAAAGAGATCATAAAAATAAGTTTATTTTTATGAAAAATTCAATATACAGACTTATTTTTCCTCATATTATTTATTGAGAGGTGACTTGTTCATTGATGACTTGTTCAAAGAATTGGCCTTGACTAAGCAACTAGAGGAAATAATTTTCTGAGCAATAATTAAACTTTGACAAAAGTGTAGAGATTTTGAGCAAAAGTAAACTAGCAGTATGATTGGAATATAACTCCTACCCTCCCTCCAATCTCTCTTCCATATCCCTTCCTCTACTCCAGCCTGACCCACCATATATACACTTTTCACCATTAGGCAGAGAACAAGCTCAGTATCTAGAAGGAGAGAGAGATATACAATTTACAAGTCACAGCACTTTGAACCTAACTTTGCTAAGTGTTATACTTCAGGTGTAAACTAGGGTAATTCAGAGAAAAAACTATTTCTGGGTTATCTGGAATGGCTTCACAAAGGTGATTGTATTTGAATAATGTCTTTAAGGATACATAAAATATTTGGTAGGAAAAGATAAGAAAATAACAATCTGAAGTTTTGTCTTGTAAAGATGGAAATACAAAAAAGGGAACGATGTTCCCTGGATAGCCAGATGTATTTTGTGGTAGCAGCCTAAAGTATCATGGCAATATCAAGGGAGATAGGAGAAGAAAAGACTGGAAGGACACATGTCATTCGCAGCAACCTGGATGGAACTAGAAAGACTCATATTGGCAGAAATAAGCCAAAAAGAAAAAGAGA
>PVHY01016546.1:21091-33628 GCA_004024945.1 Uropsilus gracilis
AAAAGAGAAGTACAGGATGGTCTCACTTATATGAGGGATATAGGGAAAATCAAACAAATAAAAAATGAAAACAACCAATGGGACTGAACCATGGAATGAGAGAGGAGGAGGGAGAAGAAGGCAGGGGAGGTGAAGCGTACAAAAGATCAGGATAGTTATCAAATGTTAGTGAAGTGGGAAAGCCCCGGGATAAAATAAAAAAAAAAAAGAAGAAAAGACTGGAAGGCGTGCAAGTAAGATTCTATAGCATATTCACTGCTAGGTTAAACATTCTTTCTAGCACATAAAAAGCATCCTTGTGTTATAGTCATCACAGGGACATAATAAGATTTGGGGAATTTTAAAAAATAGTTCTGGTTGTAGTGGTGGTAGTCTTATAAATAAACTGCTAAACCAAAACTGGTTGATAATATGACCCATCTAAGAAGATTTGTAAAAGTTCAAAATCATGGGTCCACAGACTGATAGAAAAATATTTTTGATGTTTTGGACATAGGGATCTGTGTTGAACAGATCTATAGAGTTTACTTAATGTATACCAGTTTACTATAAGTGAATATGATAAAGGATATGGATGAGCATCCAGATGGAAAAGATATGTAGGGCAAGATCTGTGGGAAGGGGAAAGAAGCTTCCACACTATCCCAGTACTTCCAGGTACACCATCCCAGAAGTTCTCTGAACTTGGGGGATTTTTATGGAGACTTCTTCACAAAGGTGTGACAAATCATTAATCCCATTTTTAGTTCTTTCCCCTCTCTAGAGAATTAGGGGATAGGGAGTACTGAAAGTCCCAAGCTTCTAATTATTTGGGTTTTTCTGACAATCAGCTCCCATCTAAAGGGCTGCCAAGACTCACCTCATGAGAACAAAGACACTGCTATCATCTAGGAAATTCCAAAGGATTTAAGAACTCTGTGTCAGGAAGTAGGATGAAAAGCCAAGTATTAAAATAAAAGATGCTCCTAGTACTCTTATCACATAGGAAATCCAAAAGGCTTTAGGAGCTCTGTGCCACAACATAAGAACAGAAACCAATATATATTTTTTCTATTACCTCACAGTATACATAATTACTTTCCCTTCCATCCTTTACACTTGTGTATTATATGCAAAATTCACACACACACATAGTTGGCACTCAATAAGGTACAGAATGAGTGAGTGTATATGTTCTTTTACATGTCATGAGCTCCAAATCATATCTTTATCCAACTGTCTGTATTGAATGCTTAAGACCATCCAATACTCAATGTTAAGATCATTCAAGACAGAACCACTTGTTTCCATCTATGTAAACACTGCTCTTCCTGATGACTTTTCTCTAGTGTTGATATGAATAAGCCAGAAAAAGGTATGAGGACTATTGTACTTGAACTTTACCCTCTGAGTTGGCTATTGACTCAGTTCTGTAAATAATCTCATATTAATATTATTTTAGCAGGGAAACTGCAGTGTATTTTGGATTGTGGTCAAGCAAAGAAAGTTGAGTTCCCTCAGCAACCACAAAAGCAATTAATATTAACAAAAAAACTGGTTCCTTGATCTCTAGATTTTTATTTTAGTCTTTGAAGTCTAGGATGCTTTACTGACAATCTAGAATTCAGCATTCTAAATACTATAATTTTATAGAAACTAGAACCTTTTGGGAGCATTTGTAGACTTTTTTCTTATTCCAATTGTTATTGTATTTGGGTTTTTTGTTGAAGCTAGTCTTCTGTGATTAAAAAAAAAGACATAACAAATTAAAATCTCCATAAATACTACTAGACTTAATAGCATACTTCACTATATATATACACACACACATAGTTTTTACCTATGAAAATTATTATCTCACCAAAAGTTAAAACAATAATAGCAATAACAAAGACTTAGATGCTACAAAATTACATGAAACTATAATATGATACCAAAATATCTTAAAATTATGTCATGTTTTCTCCATAGGCAGATTTTTTTAAATAAAATGATATACTGATAAGTATAAGCACATAACAAATTTCAAGGAAGAAGAAGAGATGCCTAAATCTAGCATGGAAAAACATATCTGAGATTAAATCTGGAATGCAGCTTTTGCCACTAGTAGGCATCAGAAGAAATGTGAACTCATCATAAATATTGACTGGTATCTGGGCAGAGGCAAGATGTATACTCACTTGACCCCAATTTGAACTGAAACATGGCACATGGATCAAAGCACTAAGATGCTAAGTCAAAATGATACTTCTGTAAGTTGGACTGCCTGCACTTGTAAGGAGGGAAATGGTCATACAATGGCAACCAGAGGGAACATATCAAACATTCATGTAAACAGAAGAATATTCCCATCCTTGCTTCTACCTCTATGTCTCCCACTCCCCATCATTACTACTTCTTCACATAAAGAGACACTAACCTGATTGATAAAAGCCAGGACCTGTACAGGCCATATAGTACTGGCAGATAAAGTAAATTTGCTTTAATATTAAGCTCATTCAAGGCACTTAACTTTCTGCTTTGAGCATCAAACACTGGAAAAGCCTGGTCCCTAAAGACAGGGTAGTCATCCTCATTCATCACTTCCACTGATATTTGCTCGGATAAATGGGCTTGTTGCTCCTGTTACATCCTTCCTTTTCTGAATCTGCTTAGACTTCTTGCTTCAAGCCCTATGTTCAAAAATTCATAGAGTCTTGCACTGGGGGTTATTAGTTGATATCAATCATGTGTGGCTGGGGATGAAATGGTTATACTTTCTTTGTTCTTTTTCCTAGAGTGATGGCTTGGGAAGTACCAACATAACCTATACACTCTAGATCTGTTAAAGCAGACTACTGCTCTTTGTGGAAAAGCAAACCTTCGGGTTTATTCAGAAACATGCAGCTCAAATGTGCTCAAAAGCAGATGTGCTCACCTTTAACATGACATTGGAGTCATTGTTTTGCTTCTGTTCCCCACTGTTCTTGGACAAATTCCACTCCACTGAATACTATCATATCTTCCACTAAGCACACTGACCTGCTTGTTTCTTCCTTTCCTCATCAAGAACCATGACTATTTCTTCTAGGCTAACCACAAATACCAGGTACCACTGCCTCCCCTAAGCACTGTCTCTATAACCTGAATGCCAAACCCACAGGGCACCACTGACTTTGCTAGATTCTGCCACTGCTACCCTGGAAATATCCTGTCTCACTTACCATATTACAATGCTGCTTCTCTAAATGATGACTTTTCTACTAGAAACTACACTACAATCTTTTCCTCCAGCAACTATGAAGCTCTGCTCGCACTGCCATCTCTGCCAGGTATTACATGACTGGAACCCATGAAGGAATGTGCTACAGAGACTTGCTGGATTTAACAACAAAATTTCAGCAAAACCAGTTAAATTTAAATTCCAGGAAAGTAGCAAATAATATTTTATTGTAAGTATGTTCCATATATTTTTGTGAATACTTGAGGCATACTTACACTGAAAATTATTTAACTAAATTAAACTGGACAATATGCATTTTCTTTAGCAACTTAGTATAGAACCAGTAGAGAATTAAGAGGTTCTCTCTGTGATTATGATTAACTACATTAAAACTACATTTTAAACTACATTTACATGTAACTACATTTACAGTTCTTATTAACAATCCTTTATGAATCTATGGTTTAAACCTGATTTGATGGGAAGTGGTTCATGAACAAAACTTAGTCAAAATCACCACTCCAGCCCACACCATGACTGCAAGTTTATTACAAGATCATTCATAATGGTCTGATTTCATTTTCCCTTCAGAGGAGTTCTTCTATAGGGGAAAAAGAGGGGACAGCTATCCTTATGATATTAAAGCATATTATAAGGTCCCCATAATCTGTACAATGTGGTAATAGTACATAAAAATATAGGCCAATGTAATGAAATAGACCTAAAGGCATGTGGAAATTTTATATATGTCAAATGGAAACAAATAAGATGGGAGGTCAAAAGATGTGATGAAACAGTATTGGAACAACAGGAGAATTATTTAATAAGAAAGATGAACCAGAACCACTTTTCATATCACAAGCCAGGAAAAATTCCAGATAAATCAGATATTAACTAATAAATGATAAGTTATAAAAAGGAGAAAATGGGGTTTATGAGCTATAAGTGAGGAAAATCTTCTTAATCATGATGCAAAACCCAGAAACAATAAAAACACACTGGTATCATGTAGACTCGGCTACAAACGTAGCTGGTGAATTTGACTAAGTAAAAATTAAAATGCTCGCATGATGAAATTTTTTCATTAATCAAAGTCAAAAGATAAATGATAAACAAAAAAGTTATCTCACTTAAAACATAATCAAGAGACTAAAAAATTTAATATGTAAAGAGCTCTTAAACATTTTTAAAGACCATTAACCAAACAGAAAAATAGACAAGAGAATGAACAACTCACAACAAAAATGAAAAAGACATTTATAAGATGCTCATTATCACTTGTCATCAGAGAAATGCAGAGAAAAACTACTATGAGATACCACCTTGCAATGGCCTATATCAAAAAGATCAGAAACAACAGGTGCTGAAGAGGATGTGGAGAGAAACGAAACTTTGTACATTGTCTGTGGGAATGTAAACTGGTTCAGCTGTTAGAAACAGTATGGAGTTTTCTCAAAATATTAAAAATGGATCTACCATATGATCCAGCAATTTCACTCCTAGGAATCTACCTGAAGAAGACAAAAATACTAATTCAAAAAGAAATATACATTCCAATGTTCATTCAGCATTATTTACAATAACTATCCATGGGAACAAACTAAATGTCCCCAAATAGACGAGTAGATCAAGGAGATGTGGTGTACACACACACACACACACACACACACACACATACACATATTGTGGAGTATTATTCAGCTATTTAAAAGGATAAACTTGCCATTTGTTGACATGTATGGAACTGGAAGGAATCATGCTAAGTGAAATAAATCAGGAGAAAGACAAATACCAGGTGGTATCACTTATAAATGGAATATAGAGAATAAAAACAAAGTGTCAGTCGGGTGTGGTGGCACACACCTGTAATCTCAGCTACCTGGGAGGCTGAGGCTAGGAATCAATTGAATCCATAGGTTCGAGACAACCCTGGGCAACACAGCAAGACCTAGTCTCTAAAAAAAAAAAGTGTCAGATGAGCCAAGCTAATAACAAGCCTTATCTGTAGAATAAGCTACAAGAGGGGCAGTAGGAGGGGTGAGAAGAAGTGCAGAGGGAGCACAATGGATTGTAGTGGTAGATTATGGGTGCTTAGGTGGTGTGATGTTGTAACACAACTTGAAGGGGAAATCCTATGCCTCCAAAATGCAATGTTTAAACTAATGTTGCCTCAGTTAATATAAAACTTTAAAGAAAGGATGAAAGATGTTCATAAAAAGAAAAATAAAATCAAAACTAATCTCTGATATGTCACTTCTAACAGACTGGCACAAACCCCAAAATATGACAGAACATTCTTTTGATTCAGATGCAGAATAATGTGCACTCTCATACATTACTGCTGGTAATTTCTCCCAAATAGACTTAATAATGTATTCAGTTGCTTCATGTGTCAGGAATAAGATGACTAAAAAATAACATTTCAGAATAAGTTGATCAATTAAGATATTATCTATCAAATTATCTAAATAAAAAGGAACTCAGATTGAGATTATAGTATGAAGTATGCAATAGTAGAAATAGCTAAAACCCAAGTTTCTCAGATTAGACAGTTGTCTCCTCATCCAAGTACTACTCAGGCACAATCCTACTAAGCATTCAAGAATAGGCATGTTCAGAGTGAGATGGCCATAAACAAGAAAGCAGACAGTGGCTACAAATTCCTCCTCCCATTTACAAACTACATAACCTGGGGCAAATTATTTCACTTCCCTTGGTCTTTTTTTTTTTTTTTTTTGTGAAGCTAAAATGATACTAGCATCTACCTTTAACCTCTTTGAGAATGAAATAATACATAAAGAGTTTATGATCCCTAGAACACACTAAAAAATAAGCAAAAGGGTTTTAAATTTTGAAAAGACAATTTAAAGGAAGTTCAGGATACAATGACAGGATGCTTTAGAAAACAGAAACCTCATGAGTTAGTCTAGGAGACCAGATGGGAAGGCACTTTGACATAGGAATTATTTAGACTAGGTGTCATTACTGTGGTACCTTCCTTCCTACAGGAGATAATCCGTATAAATATGGATTACAGGATGGATTGCCAATGTATGAAAACTGGTGATATTGATTTGACAATGATCTGAACACAGGTGATAAGAGAAGCTATAACTCAGTGAGGCTCCAATTGTTTAAAAACAAACGCAGAAGGTTGAAGACAGGCTGGAATAAATGCAACCAGAAAGGAGAGTAAGATATAAAAACCTCAAGTGTCACATCATGCAGATAATAAAGCACTCATCTGAATTACAGGTGTTATAAACAGTAATGTGTTATAAGTAATGTGTTATAATAGTAATGTATTATAAGCAATCTGTTTTAATACTTTGTCAAAACAGTAATGTGTTATAAGGAAAACCTCTGGACAGTGTCCAGGAAACCTGGATTCTAACCCAATTTAGTTCACTTGTTCCGCAGTATGTAGGTAAAACACTTCCCATCTTGGGATCTGTTTCCTCTTCTGCAAAAGAATGTTGGACCAGATGATTTGTTGGACAGTTCTTTCAATTTTATGGTTTTATAAATTACACATAGGAAATTTTAAAATGTTTACAATCCATAGCCTCTAAAAAGCTTTCCTCATATATTCCCACAGTACTATCACAGATGTTTAGTGACCTTACAAAAATCGGGAGGAACTAGATATATTTTCCTAGAAAAATATCATTTCAAAGGACTCTCAAAATTTCCTGCTATTTACTGGAAACTTGTATTTACTATAATGTTGTTGAATTCTTTGTTTTAACTGGTAAACACCTATTAAAAACTATGAAAATCTGAGTATATATTATAACTTTCAAGGGTTATTACAAAAGGATTCTTGTTATCAAAGAATTAACTTCTATAAAACTTACTATTTTTACTTAAGATTTCCTACAAATATTTAAGAAAAATAAAGGTTTCACATACCTAAACATAACAAAAGTCATATATAAACTCATATACAAACCCACAGTAAGTATCATCCTCAACAGGGAAAAACTGAAACCATTTCACTTAAGATCTGGAACTAGGTAAGGATGCCCATTCTTACCACTCCTTTTCAACATAGTCCTGGAAGTCCTAGCTAGGGCAGTAAGACAAAAGAAAAACATAAAAGGAATCCAAATAGCAAATGAAGAAATAAAGCTATCCTTATATGCAGATGATATGATACTCTATGTAGAGAACCCAAAAAAAATCCACAGAAAAGCTAATTGAATTAATAAATCAGTTCAATTAGGTAGCTGGATACAAAATCAACACACAAAAATCAGTGGCATTCATATATGCAAAGAATCAACCAGAAGAAGAAGAAATTTAAAAAACCATGCCATTTCCATCAGTAAATGGTGCTGGGAAAAATGGACCATGACTTGCAAAAAAAAATGGACCAAGATAACACCCTCACACCCTGTACAAAATTCAACTCGAAATGGATAAAAGACTTGGATGTGAGACATGAAACCATAAAATACCTAAAGGAAAACCTGGGCAAAACCCTCTATGAATTTCACTTCAGAGATCCATTTCTGGAAATAACTATAGCTGGCAAAAAAATGAAGGAAAACATAAATAGCCGGGACTACTTTAAACTAAAACATTTCTGTACAGCAAAAGAGACAATAAACAAAACCTTAAAAAGAAACCCAGCACACTGGGAGAAAATATTTGCCCTCCAGACAAGTAATAAGGATCTGATAACAAAGATACACAAAGAGCCCACACACCTTAACAAGAACAAAGCAGCCGGGCACGGTGACTCATGCCTGTAAGCTTCAGCCTATGAAGAGGCTGGGGCTAAGGATTGTGGTTCGAGTCCCGCTCGGGGCAACACAGCAAGACCTAGTCCCAAAAAATAGCTGGGTGTGGTGGTGCACGCCTGTAATCCTAGCTACCTGGGAAGCTGCGGCTGGGGATTGCTTGAGTCTGTGGTACCCCGGGCAACATGAGCCTGCGGTTCCATGGGCAACAATAGCGAGACCTAGTCTCAAAACAAACAAAAAGACAAGAACAGTGCAAAGAATCCAGTCAAAAAATGGGAGAAGAACTAAAAAGACACTTCACCAAAGAGGAAATACAGATGGCCAAAAGGGGCACATGAAGGAATGCTCCACATCACTAATAATCAGGGAAATGCAAATTAAAAGCACACTGAGATACCATTTCACACCAGTAAGAATGGCCTATATAAAAAAAAAAAAGGACAACAAATGTTGGCATGGATGTGGAGAAAATGGAATCCTCCTACACTGCTGGTGGGATTGCAAACTGGTCCAGCCACTATGGAAGATTATGTGGTGGACCCTCATACAATTGAAAAGTGAAATTACCATATGTCCCAGCAATCCCACTACTGGGAATCTACCCAGAAGACATTAAAACACTAATCAAAAAGGACACCTGAATGTACATGTTTATTGCATCTCTGTTTACAATTGCCAAGATATGGAAACAACCCAAATTCCCCAAAACTCATGATTGGCTAGAAAAAATGTGGTATATGTACATGATGGAAAATTACGCATCAATCAAAGAGGACAAACATATGTCATTTGCAGTGACATGGATGAAGCTAGAAGGACTCATATTAGCAGAAATAAGCCAGAAAGAAAAAGGAAAATATGGTAATGGTCTCGTTTACATGAAAGATATAGGGGAAAAAATAAACGAATAAGAAAAACGAGAAACAACCAACAGAACCAAACCATAGAGGGAGAGAGGGGAAGGAGGAAGAAAATGGGGGGGAGGTGGAGGGCACAAAAGATTACCATACTTAATGGGGTTGGGCATGCCTGTAAGCAGCAGCCTAGGAAGCCGCACCTGGGGGCAGGGATCATGGTTCGAGTCCCACTGGGGGCACATAGCAAGACCTAGTCCACAAAAAATATAGCTAGACGTGGTGGCATGCACCTGTAATCCCAGCTACCTGGGAAGCTGAGGCTAGGGATTGCTTGAGTCTGTGGTACCCCGGGCAACGTGAGCCTGCAGTTCCACAGGCAAAATAGTGAGACCTAGCCTCAAAAAAAAAAAAAATAGTTAATGGGTGATAAGGAAATGGGAAACCCCCTTCCCACCTTCCCCCGCCCCCTACACAGTGATGTTTTATCTAATTTAAAAAAAAAATGTTTCTCTTAAGTCTTCCACAAAATAACTTCTATTCCAGAATGTCTAATCTCTTCTATTATGATTTTTAAGATAATTCTTATTACTATCTTATCTTGTTTTACATTCTAATTAATTCATTATGCTTTTGCAAAGGGAAAAAGTTATACTGATGAGAAAAAATTATCTAGATGTGTCATTAATAACACTAATTTTAAAACATTTTAGTCTTGTAATTTCTACAGTTCAATCTTCAGTACACTCCCCATGAGCTATAAGAAAAACAAAAGTGGGCTCATTTTATAAAATTCAAAGCAATCTACACAGTGATTTTCCTAACTCCCAGACTTAGATTAGGCTGAAGTATACAGCCTGTTAAAATTTAAAGAACTATCACCTTACCTTCCATCATTGAGTATAATTGGCATACAATAAACTTACATGTAAAATGTGTTGTTTTGAGATATGTATACACCTATAAAATCATCACTATAATCAAGAAAATTAACCTATCCATCACCGGCAAGTTTTTCATGGCTCTATATAATACTCTCCTTCCACCCCTCCCTTTTAACCATCCCCATCCCAAAATAACAACTAATTTGCTTTTTGTCATTATATTTTGGGTTTTCTAGAATTATGTCAATGAAATAACACAGTATCTTTTCTGGTCTTACATTTTTCACTCCAAATAATTATGTTGAGATTCATCCTTATTAAATATATCAATCATTCATTCCTTCTATTGCTGAGTTGTATTCTATTATGTGGTATTCTAATAGTATCCTATTATTATATCACAATTTTTCCCTCCACCTATTGCTGGACATTTGGATTGTTTCCAACTTTTACTTATTAGATACCTAACAACTTACTAAATACCTACTTTTGGAATGACTGGATCATATGATAGATGTTTAGCTTCCTAGGAAATGGTCAAAATATGTGCTTCCTTTTACATTGCCAACACGCAGTATGAGGATTCCAGTTATTGCACATGCTCTGTAGCTTTTAAAATTGTAGCCATTCTAGTCACTAGGGCTCGAAGCAACACTTCATTGTACTTTTAAATTTGCATTTCCTTAACTACTATTGGTACTAAGTATCTTTTTTTCATGTGATTATTTTGTGGTCCATTTGTCTCCTTTGGTGAAGTGTCTGTTTAAATCTTTTGCCCAGTTTTTAAAGAGATTTATTAGTAAGTTGTAAGAATTCTTAATCTAATTAGACGTCTTTTATCAAAAATAATTTGCAAATACTTTCTCCCAGTGTGTGGCTTGCCTTTTCATTTCCTTTTGAAAAGCAGAGGTTTTCATTTTGATGAAGTCCATTTTACCATATTTTTCCTTTTATGGGTTATGCTTTTTGTTCCATGTTTAAGAAATCTTTGCCAAATCCAAGGTCACTGAGATTTTCTTTCTCCTCTATAAGTTTTAAAATTATAGCTCTTAAATTTAGATTTATGATATAGTTTTAGTTAATATTTATATAAGGTATGAGGAAATATTCTTTTAATTTTTAAAAAAATTTTTACATATGGTACCCAATTGTTCCAGTGTCATTTGTTGAAAGGATTTTATCCTTTGTCCACTGAACTGCCTTGGTATAGTTGCTGAAAATCAATCGACCATATATGTGTAGGTCTATCTCTGGGCTTTCTATTCTGACACATTGTTGTTTATCAGTCTGTACATCAACACCACATTGTGCTGATTGCTCTAGTTCTTAAAACATCTTGAAATCAGGTAGTATAAGTCACTCAAAATTTGTCTTTTTAAACCTAGCCCTGATGAAGTCTTAACTGGAGCTGTTGAGAACAAGAGTTAAAAGCATAGGCTTCGGGCTGAGTAAGCTTGGATTTGATTATGGCTCTGTCCTTATTGGTTGGTTGGCCTTGAAAAGTTAATACTTTCCTATACATGTTTCTTCATCTGTAAAATAAAGGCATTAATATCTATCTCCTAGGATGGCGTGAGGGCTAAATGAATACATTTAAAGCACTCACAAAAGTGCTTGGCACTTAGGATCAATGAATACCATTTACCATTACAGAACAGGGTTAATTCTTTACAGGGTAAATCTACAAATGACGGACCAAAAGGAGGTCGTCTAAATATTAGCAAGCACAAGAAAGTTTAATTTAGTGGCCAATGATGCAAGTATCACTCACGCCTGGATTTAAACCACCCTGGTTCTGCTGTTTGATGTCTCTATAACTGAACTACTTGTACTGCTTCTAGGGCACGCAAAAATAATTGCTGCTTAAAGAACAGCAACTATTGATCACGACGTTCTAAAAAGCAAATAATACCGTCGTGTGTTCTAATAATTTGCTGCCTTTTATTATAGCTTAGACCCTTAGCTAGTTACTTCCCACACGTTCTCTCTTATGCGTCTTTATCCAGGCTAAATCGGATGACCAGGTGGAGGTTTGGAATCCAAGCCTTGACTAAAGAGGGACTAGCAAGATAGTTTTTGTCACCAGCTGGAGCGGCGACAATGCGCCAGGCCGCTCCACACCTTCCATGGAGTCCTTGACGAGAGAAACCAGCCAAGCGACGTCTCTCCGGTTGCTACTTGGGCACATCCTCTCCTCGGTCATCCCCTACCCTGCCCTCTCAAGTAAGGGTTCTTGGCTCAGATCGCCAAAGGTCATCGCGAGAAGAAGAGCCCCGGGAAGACTGGGCACCGTCTCCAGGCAACGCGCTGAAGGCAGCACCGCTGCGTCACTGAGGTGCGACAGCGTCGCCAACGAAGCCAACGAAGCCGCCGGCGCCGCGCCGCGCCGCGCCGCCACCGCCTACGGGTCTGAGGTGCTGGCTGAGGCGGAGCGGCGGCTGCCGGAAGCGCGATGCCTTGAACCTGGGGTGAGCTCCGCAGCGCTATCTTTTCATCGTGTCCCTTCTTAGCTACTCCTCATTCTCGGAGCCGGAAATATAAACGGTCGCCAAGCTTTGCTGCTGGCGAGCCAGGCCTCCGCGAGAAGACTGGTCCCGCCCCGCCCGCGTTTTAGGCCTGGGTTTGGGGTACGGGGACAGCTTGGAGGCCCTTCCATCGGTGCACCGTCTTCAAACTGCGATTACAGTGACCAGGCGTGGAGGTGGCGCGTCCGGTTTAGGGAGTGGTCCTGAGCGACCCGGAGAGCGTTCTCCTTCTTTGAGGCGGAGCCGCTTTTGAATAGTGCCGCCGGCGCCGTCAGCTAGCCAGCTGTTGGTTCAAAGTGCCCGTTTCCTTTGAGAGGGGCAGTGGCGGCAAGGGAGGAGCGAGCC